>CAKAOH010019861.1:0-106193 GCA_916701665.1 Sebastiscus tertius
TTTTCTCCACTGGAAGGACACCCTAGAGGTGATTTCATCACCTCTTCTGTACTGGAAGGGCACCCTAGAGGGCACTTCATCATGTTTTATTTACTGGAAGGGCATCCAAGACGGCACAGTGCTCTTCAACTCCAGTGAACCTGGTGTTACTCATCCTGCCTCCCTTCATGCTGTGTTTCTGGACAGGCTGTCATCTATAAGATGCATTTTCATTTCTTTTTACATTTCTTACATGACCAGCTATAGAAGAACTGTCAATTTACAGAAAAACAAAAGAAATGCCAAGGCAAGAGACATCACTTTGAAAAGCTTTATACAGCATGCATGCATGCTCTCTCCGAGACGTCTTTTGAAGAGTAAGAACCAGCCTTGCAGATGATGGGTTTCATATTCTGTTGATTGACACAAACAGCCTAGAGTAGGAGTCAAAAATGTGTTTGTAGCAGAGTTATTTTGATGTTTCACTGACTGGTAACAGAAGCATATATGGGGGTGAGTGCAAGAAGAGGCAGCACAAAAGAAAATGAAGCAGAGAATTTACACCTCCACACATTTTAAATGTTGGGTATGGGTGATTTCCACTTAAGCTCCCTGTTCTGAATTAATTTAGTTTTGGAAAACGTTCCAAATTAAACAACTTGACCTCGACCAATCTAAATTATAATGCATATTAAATGTGGTATTCAGTATGCTGCTGCGCATGCAAATTAAAGCAATGCATTCACATATTGGACACATTTGTAGTAATGTAGTGACCTGTCAAGAGATTGGGTGTAAATCCTGTACTAATGGCCTGCACTGCCTCATTTGACTAGTTCATTGAAAAAGATCAGAGCCATTCCGCGTAGTTGTTCATCATCTTAGTGACCTTGTCAGTGGGAGGCTAATAGCTCTTATGTGAGTAGATAAATTAGACTAAAAACTACCAATGTCATTCATTTGGCTCTTAGGTTCAGATACATTTGGAAAATGGGGATTCTTTGTTCACAGGAAGCTCATTTTATTACTGTCATTCAAGCTGTATCTGTGAAAATGCTAATTATACTACGGAAATGAGTGTTAGTAGCTCAAGGCAGACAAAGGGGTCTTTGAAACTGACTCAATGAAGAGAGTTTGCTTGGAGCTAAGTCATGTACATTTCGAGCAAGTACAAATCTATTCTGAACTCATTAGAAAAAGTACCTGCTGAGCTAATAAGCGAAAGAGAGACGCAAACAGACGAGAGAGAAACAGATTCATTATTTGGCCTCTGACAGCTCACATTTAATGCGATCCCTGTCTGTCCTGTACGGGCGAGCACTGACCTGTCCCAAGCAACTACGTCTGCCCAAGGTGCTGCATGCCTGGCTGAAGTCATCATCATCCCAGTTGGGCAAAGACGAGACGGTACCCTCGATGCAGTCCAGGTTGTCCAGGCTGCGATTATTGGAGAGCTCTCTGAGAGATGGAAGACAGCTGGAAAAGAGGAGTAAGATGAGAGGAAAAACAAGATAAAGGAGATGTGTTGAGGGAAATTAAAGGCAATGTCAGGATGGAGTGCATAAGGACATAATCATGGAAAAGATGGATGAACAGTTGGTGTTAATATGTGACGATAGGGAGGCAGAAGGGAAACATGGATCGGGTGAAGAAAATGAACGATCAGCAAAACCAGGAATTGAAAGAGAGATAAAAGGAGGATGTTATTCCTTTCATTTCCACTTTCATTCATGAGCCATCGTGAATCCAAATCTCTGTGACTCTGTTCCAGTTTCATCTAATTTCGGCATCAGTCATCGTAGCGTCTGAGCATGCAAAGCCAGTGATGTCAGGCCACGCATGTACACAGCTCTCTGTGCCATCATGGTGCCAAAGACAAAGAACAGGTTAATCAATCTGCAGCTCTAAAGTCACTTTTTTAGTTGCATATTCTTTGTTGGCACACAGTGATAGTGACATGACAGTGAGCTGCCATGCCATGTCTATGGACACAGATGTTTCCCCCATTTGGAGAGTGTCAAACTCAGCTCCTTTTCACCTAAAAGCGCCGGGCAGATGGTATTTACAAGCTTAAGGGAGGTTGGCAGTTGTTGGCAGCGGGGCATGAATTTGATAATTGGAGCTGCTGACTTTATATGCGTCTGAGGGGGGCGGTGCAAAGTCATAGATTGTAAATGATCCAATCAGACAAAAGCGTTTTTTTTTTGCACAGCGCTCCTGAGACGCGTGGCTTACAGATCTATCACTGACCTGCTCATTGACCTGCCCAGCTGGTGCAGAGAGGACACACTGTGGAGTGGAGACCACAGGGCGTCCAGCTCTCCCTGCAACAAGGAGTAATCCAGGGTTCTGCTGCTCACGCCAATCAAGGTGGAGCAGACCGGAAGAGAGTGAGGTTGGATGGTCAGGGGTCGGCAGGGGGAGTAGGGTTAGTCATTCAAAGCAGGCTTTAGGGAAGAATAAATCCTTAATTTTCTAAACAGAGACTTTGAAGGGATCTTTTATTTATGTGGAGGTCAGTGTGTATGTCAGGTAGAGGCCCGGGGCCGTGTTTCTCGGGATGATGCTCTCTCGTTTCGGTTGAATGGAGTCTTATATCAACACTCCATCTCTGATCCAAGTGTTTGCATATAATGCGGCATTGATATTTTGACACTGTAACCTCCAAGCTCGTGGACCAAACTGGCAACAAAAACAAGAGCTGCTTTATAGAAGGTACTGTCACAAACGTTGTCTTGAAGTTTTCAATCTCTGGAGCTACTATCAAAAGTTGATTATAATATACATGTTGGCTGATTTAAAGTATATTATAGTTCAATTTAATTATGCTGACTGTAAAAATAATCTAAAAAAACATATCCAAAATACAGTAGAGAATGTCGAAGCATGAAAATATAAGGCAAAATACAAAAAATATATTGAATGTCGAATACAAAATGATTTCTTTTTATTATCTTATCTCTTATCTTATTAAAAAAAAAGAATAAATGTCTTGAGCAAATCCCTGCAGACAGTTATTTCAGATAGATATATAGAAACTATTTTAAGTTAGACAGCAGATGGAACTGCTGATAAAACTTTTTGCAACTTCAGGGCATTGTAATCGTTCCTCTGCAAAAAAACACTTTGAGCTCTGAAATCTGAGCAGACATTACAAAACACTTCCGTTCTGGCCGTTGCTTAAACATCGCCTCAGATACAAATGAAAGAATGTGAATGCATTTCATGAAAAGGCAGCTCAGCCATGTCCCACTGCGCCTCCATCACATATTGTGCAATATGTCTGCTTCGGAAAGCATGTAATTTAAAGACAAGTGAGGCGCGATGCCAGTCAGTCGGAGAGACGAGGCTGATTTGTGGTGATTTACTGGTTGAGTTGAAACAAGAGTCATATTATGTAAACTAGACTAATGTCGTCTGTGTCCTCTGAGCTATGCGGACGCTTTGTGGGTCCAACAGTAGGAAGGTAAATCACAGCTGATGTATGGTAGTATGGCTGGCATGTGGGGGACAACAGGGAGTCTGACACCACTTAATTCTGTGCATGAGTAAGCGCAGCGTGTTAGTGTGTGTGTACCTGTGTGTGTGCATGTTGTATGAATTTGTGTTTTCCTGCATATGGTGAGGCTGGGCGTGGTAGTTTCCTTCCTGTACGCCCAGAAAAGAGTGGCTTATTTCTTTTCTTTTGATTGTTGAGAGGTTGTGCCAATCGGTATATAAAACTGTGTCTTCTGGGCATGCTCAAAAAATCAACACTTTTGATAGCATCCCACTTTAAAGCCTGAAACTGTATCTTTTATTGCAAAAAAATAAAACATTTATTCCTCAACTGATCGTAGCTGAAAATAAAGCTCTGTTCTTCTATAGTTAAATATTAATGACTCCCCTTCATAACTGTCTGATGTTAGTCTCTTTGATACCTGTACCTGACTGATAGCAGGTTGCAACCCTGTGATTTGAATTTGAATCATGGGGCTACTTTGGGTAGTGGCTGGAAGAGAGCCCCCAAACTGGGGAAACTCTCGCAAGATAGTTAAGGTAAGGCATTGACCTCGAATAGTTAAGGTTAGGCATTGACCTTGAATAGTTAAGATTAGGCATTGACCTTGAATAGTAAAGGTTAGGCATTGACCTCGAATAGTTAAGGTTAGGCATTGACACGATCTCTGGTTTACATTTGAATCACGGATTGTACCTTTAACATGAGGTTGCCTCCCTTGGTGTTGAATGCTAATGTGTACTGCATAATAATGCACAGCTCTGTGTGTCTGTGTGTGGTCTTACTTGCGTGGGGGTAGCTGGTCGCTCAGAGACTGCTGCGTAGCCCTGAGGTAGCTCTGGCGACGAGCGGCGGATTTTGGCGAGGGCTTGGGGCTTCCCTCCGAGTCGTCGCTGTCTTCCATGTCTCCCATGGCCTTCACGTAGCTACCACTGCGCATCCGCCGACATGGGATTTCGTTGGCGCCCCCGCTGCGGCCTAAAGTGCTACTCCAATCACCCTGCAAACAGCATTAAATGGATAAAATTAGTCTTTAGTTTTGTAACAATCAATGTCATCCCTTTATCACTGTATTATATCTCTTGATAGTCAGGATCTAGCTTTTATCCAGCATTACATTCGCTTCAGGGCTACTCACCCTTCGTCCAACCTGCAGGTAGTTGCAGGTTAGTTCAGGTTGGCAGGATTTGGACTTGAGCATGGACCTGTCCAGAGTAGCTGAGCCCTTCTGGATCACCTGTCTCGGCTGGCCCATGGTCAGCGTGGACCAGGATCCTCCTTTCATATAGTCATTATCATTCATTACCATTCTTCCTGCTCCACTTAGTCCACCACCTCCTCCACCTCCACCTCCACCTCCGCCACCAGGCCCACTAAGAGTCTGATACTTCATGTCATGGCTGCTTTTGGAGGAGCTGATGGTGTTGTAGCCACTTTGGATGTATCTGCTTTGGCCCCCCTGACTGTCATGGCCAGTTGGACGCCCCAGAGTCATCATGGACATGGTGTTGTGGTAGCTGCTCAAATCGCTGCTGTCCAAATCGTCTGAGCTCCAGTAGCCCGACATGTTGGAGCGTGGTCGTCGCTTGGCAGTCGCCTCTGATTTTGTACCCCGATCTTTACTTTTGGATCTGCGAGCCTGCTTCCCTCCGTCTTCGGTGCCAGACGAGCCTCCACCGCTGCCAGTTGAGCGTCCGTTGACATTGCCTTTCATGTTGTGGCTCTCCAGTGACTGGGACTTAGCAAAGAGCTTCTGCACCGAGTGCAGCATGTAACGGATGCGGCCAGGACTGTCTGTGTGCTGCTTGGCGGCAGCGGCTGTGGACGTTCGATGAAACTGCAACGTGCTGAATCCGTCCCGGCCTCCAGGTAGCTGCTTATCAAACTCCATCAGACTGGTTGGTGCCTGGTTCTTGGTCATATGATGGGATATAGTTGCTGAACCGCTCGTAATCATAGGCGTTCGTCCACTCAGCCCGGCCATGCCCATGCCCATACCCATACCCATACCCGTTCCCATGCCCATGGACATGGACGTGCCCATGGACATGGACGTTCCCATGGACATGGACGTACCCATGGTGCCTGTGCTTATCCCCCCGATGCTGTCTCCAGGTGGGGAGAAGTCCGACTGGTCGTAGGAGTTGTAGTGAATCCTGGGGAAGGTGCTGCTGTTGGACAGCTGGTTGTTGAGAGGCAGCATGCATTCCGGTGGAAGGGAGCCGGTGTTGGCTGAAGGATAGAGGTGGGGGTCCATGGTGCCGTAGTGGTCCATCGAAGGGGTCAGCAGGTAAGGGCTGCGTGGGAGGGTGCTGGTCTTCTGAGAGTAGAGGGCCTCTGGATGGCCTTGGGAAGGATCACAGGAGTCAGACAGGTGTCTGTTACGGTTGGTCCCCAACCCTTTCATGGCGGCGAGGAGGTCCGACCTTCTAGAAGACCCCCAGGCCAAGTAGAGATGACTGATGACCTTGAAGGTGATTCCTAGAAAACAGAGAGAACAGAAAGACACAACAAGCGTTAATATAGTAGTGTACAAAACCCACAAACATGGACACAGACTCAACAGCGCCTATCAGCTCAGCCGCACAAACACGCCCACTTATGAGCCAAGCCAGACTACAAACAAACTAGCTGTGAGGGAAACACTGTGCAGTGAATGAGCCAGCTTTCCATTGCCTCCCACGGTGAACATCTGTGTTAAAATGCTAGAAGTGGATGGAAAAACAACGTGTGGAACAATGACGGGCTGTAGCCAGTGGGCCAGGGCATACATTATGAGTACAAGAACAATTGCTGGCAGTCATCTGTGACTCCAGACACCTCCACAGCTATGCGGGGCTACAGTATACAGTATGCCAGCGTAAACAAATATCCCCTCTTTTTGGTCTAATCATATTCTGAGAGAGAAGATTAGAAGAACATCAACTCAGACAGTACAAACATTTCCATTCATGTGGACCAATCAATAAATCATGTGCCCTTTCATAAGAAAACAAACAGGCTTAAAGTCTAAGTAATAGATCTGCTGCCTCTCAGCATATCCCACAGGTTAGTTGTGATACAGAACAACCAAATCTCTGGGAGAACCCTTTCTTTCAGCTTGTAGCACTCTTTCTCTGCCCATTATTCCATCTGTTTCTCCTTCTCTCTCTTCCTTCTCGCTCCTCTTCCCACCTCCAGTGGGTATCCCTGGCACCGGTCACCGAGCTCCTGTCCTATCTTTGCTTGGCCAGCCAAGGATGGCGGGCAGACTGTCATAGGGAAACCAGGGAAGAGGATTTGACCAGCAGGAGGTGGGTTGCAGGAGTTGGCAGCCACGCCTCCTTGTCCTACTAGTCAAGCTGTGCCAATGCCCTGCCTGGCAAGGCGGCGATGACGGTACTTGCTTGCATAGAAAATGCTAGACGATGAAAGCGAAGGTGACTGTTGTGGTATTTATGCATTGACAGGTTTATTCATGAATGGCTCCTTATCCAGTGTGTGGAATAATCACCAACAGAAAGTCTACTTTGTTATAAGATTACCAGGAAGTTTCAAGAGTTGGTCTGCTCTCTCTCATGCAAAAAGAATATTGGTAACACTTTATGATAACCATCATTCATAAATGGTAAAGTGATAGTTAATTAAACCTAGTTAATAGTTATCTACCGTTAGCAAACAACAAAATTCTAATTAATGATGTTTACTAATTATTAGTAATGCTAAAATGTATGGTATTAGTTTATTGTTGCACACATTATAACATTTTATATACTATATATATATAATTGTTTGTTAATGATTAGGATATTATTTATAATCCTTAAAGAAATTGTTTGTAAAACATCTATAAACATTATTTGGATGGCTATTATAAAGTTACAACTGATGATTATAACACCTTGTTAAATGATTAATAAATACTTTGAAAAGTATCTATTAACATTATTTAGATAATTAATACTTTGTCAATGGTTAATAACTGGTTTCTGGTCCATCTATCTATGTAATGTTTATAGATGTTTTAAAAACTATTTCTTAAAGGTTTACAAATCATTTGGTAATTATGAACAAATACTTAATAAAGTATATAAAATATTAGAATGTGTAAAACAATAAACTGTTAATAAATAGTTTACTAAAGTAATCATACAATATATAATCTATAAACTAATTATTTCATATTACACAAACTAATGATAAAATAGCAGAAATGATAGCATTACTAATAATTAGTAACCATTATTATCATTTAATTGTTTGTTAACGGTAAAATAACTATTAACTAAGTTATATTAACTACAAATTTACCATTTATAAATGATGGTTATTATAAAGTGTTACCAGAATACTTTTCCTTTTTCTACACTCTGGTTTGTGAGGAACGTTTGAATAAATGTAGTATAGCGACTATCTGTAAAATTTGTGTTTTATTTTAATCCTTCGTTGCTGGACTAAAGGAGAACTGCCTGTCAAGGCCGATACCATTATTGAGAGTCTATTCAAAACTCAACAGTATGCATGCTGCTTCCTTATCTCTGTTGATGTATTTAAGTGAAAGCAGTTTAAAAGATTACTGTTTGGCTTTGGAGTTTATGTGAAATCCCAGAAATGAATGTTTCCTTTACTGCAGCATGTGGAACTCACCAGGAAGAATTTCATTGCTTGTCTTTAATGATCGCAAATGTTTCCCGAATCCATTTGTCATTTATGATCAGTCTTGGCAGCTGCAGCTGAATGACATCTTTAAACCAGCCCTCATAACTCAAACGTCTTATATTCAGATCATTCTTTGCATAATTCGGCAGCTATGTAATATAGTTATACCACACGTTTCTACCAAATTCCTCCCCAAGATTGATAAATAATAGTTGTAGTGTGTGATAGCATAGCATGCAGGATATTAGATTTAGATTGGACAGGAAAAGAAGATGATTGATACAGCTTGTCATTAGAGTCCCTGCAGAGTTCCAGCAGATGTGAAGAAAACTAATAAACTGGTTAAAAACTCAATCTCATCCTCAGCATGGTACATTTATTCTTAATTTATCCAGAAGAAGTCAGCTAAGCAGGCCAGCCACATCTTAAATTCATACATTTACAGCTGCTTCGCTCAACTGCAGACTTGTACCGTTTGCTATCGGGTGTCCTGTGAGCTGGCAGTCTAACCATGACTTCACCACTTTGATTCTGACCAGGTACTCTGACTGCTAAAGTACTAGAAAGATGAACTACAAAACAACAGAAACTACTAATGAGGGAAGGACACAGTATTGCCAAATTGTTTTCCCAACTTATATTTTCCCTGATAAGGCCATAGACTGAATATAACAAGTGGACGTAGTCACCGTGACGTCACCTATTGGTTTGTGGACTGTCGTTTTGAAGCCTCGAGTTTGGCATTTTTGCCGTCGCCATATTGGGTTTTTTGCAACCAGAAGTGGACGCTAAATAAGACATTTTTAGGTGAACAAAAAGGTTGTAATTAACTATCATGAACTAAAAACCCACTGTGAAAGGGTTAAAGTTGTAAGACGAAAACACAGACAACTCCCAGACCGGACAACGCCGTGGTAGCGACCTGTCACTCACAAGGTAGCCACGCCCTAAAGCATCCTCTGCTTTATGGTCTATTTGACTCTAAATGGGACCATAATTTACTAAATGAACATCATGCTGTATTGAAGAAGACTTGAAACTAGCGATTGAGACCATAAACTCATGTTTACAATATTTACTGAGGTAATAAATCAAGTGAGAAGTAGGGTCATTTTCTCATAGATTTCTATACAATCAGACTTCTTTTTGCAACTAGAGGAGTCGCCCCAAGTTGGCAATTTTAAGCCACTTCAGCATTGACTTCACTTTTCAGACCCGGACGTTGCTCACTGGTTGATGCAATTTATTTGAACCATCAATGGCTTGCTAAAAGAAAGAGAAAATCACATTTGAAACCAGTCTACAGTCCCAAAAACTGTCACATCTCAGACGGGCTCTATCTGCAAAAACAACAAGTCTGCTCGGTACTTTTGTGAAAAGGCCATTTGAATCTGCATAACAGACTGATTTGTAAACAGGTTGGATGTTTGCTTTAATTCTCGGTGCTCACCATCAGAGAGCTAGAAACCTGCAGAAAATGAGATAATTGCGCGGGTACTGTCAGGCAGACAATAAGTGATGGACGTTGAAAAGCAGCTCACTTACAAGATGACACTTAACTCACAGCACAATGTGAGTCGATTTCTGATTCACTGTTTCAGAGAAGGCACTGAAATGACCTGTGTGTTACCTTGCCTTTACATAATACGTGCACATGCACATTACTTTAACACACTCCTAGCCTACAGCAATTAACTATTTGCAAAAAAAAAAAAAAAAAAATCTTCCATATAAATTATAAGCCTGGCTTTCATGGCACCATTATTAGCATGCTGCAGGCACAGACTCATTTAGTGTCATTAACAGAGCCTCTCTGAGTGCCATCTCTGCTGATAGGGTCAAATCCTCTAAATCCTTTTACACCACATTAGCTAACTGCCTCATATCCCGTCGTGACACGCCACTCAGCTAAAGCTTAGCATACCCTCCTCAATGTGTCAACCAGTACGCCTCCAAAATGACAGTGATGGTCGCGTCACTAATGCAGGCAGGATTGTGAACTGTACACTGTCAGTCAAAAGTTTTGAACACTTTGTTGGTTAATGCTCAGTAATCATAGGTAATTATATTCTCACATGAGAAAACACAAGTAAGATATAAGAGAAATGAGAAATATGTGACTTTTTGTATTTTATTGAACATGACCTAGAAATGGCTCACTCTAATTATAGATTTGTAGCAGAAAATAAACTGCAGACTTCGCTTATAGTTGACATTTTCTTTATTATTACGTGGTAGACCTTTACAATGCGCTGGCTTTACTAAAGCGCTGATTATGAGCTAATTAAGATGCTGATTCATAGGTCCTTGAAGGCATGCTCAGTGATTACCGGTCGTGAGTCTGTGTGTGCGTCATCATGGCAAAATGTGGTCCTGACCTGGAGACACCTACTGTAGCGGGAATTACCATAGAGGCAGTTTTGAGTACTGTTTATATGTACTGTATGTCTGTGGACAGATTTTGTCACTGCGATAGTGTCACAACCAAGATGCAGTCAAGAAACATTACAAGTGTGTAGACTCTGGCCCGATTTGGCCTCATGGCTGGTGGGATCCCATCGCAAGATGGTCTCTAGTTTTGCTATAGTGCTCAAATCTGCCCTCAAATCCTGTTAAATAATGGAAACGTTGCAAGTTTCAGTGTGTCCACTGGGCCTACTCACAGCAGCTTATTCAAAAGGTTTAGATTTTTTAGGGCAAGACAAACATTGCTGTCTCAATAAAAATAAAAATAAAAATAAAAATAAAAATTAGAATCAATCAATCAAATAAACCAATCAATCCATATTTGTATAGCACTTTTCATACAGGATGGTGCAGTTCAAAGTGCTTCACAGATGACTGACAGGCCAGAAGTAAGACAGAACAAGCGTGGACCGTGAAAACAACAGAAAAGACAAAAACAATTGAACAATTTGAGACCAATTCATGCAAAACAATGAAATGATTATATAATGTAATAGAATAGAATTAAAGCTATAATAACAGAAAAGTAGTAAAACAAAACTAGATAAATAAAATAAGAATAAAATAGAATAAAATGATACAACTTAAATACAATAAAATAAGTGATTAATAAAACAACAATAAAATATAATAAAATGATATATTTTAAATACAATAAAATAAGTGATAAATAAAATAGCAGCTGAATAGGTAGGCTTTAAGTGTACGTTTAAAGATTTCAACTTCTTGAGCTCACCAGGATGACTGAAAATGCCTGAAAGTTGTTGCAGGTAATATGGTTTGCATTAAGCAGGGCAAAAAGAGTGTGAAAATAAAGCCTGGCAGCTAATATTTATGCATCTTGTATTGTCAGTAGTTCTGACGCCAACGTGCTACAGTGTCACTGCAAAGTATAATAATAGAGATCAAAAGGCATTTTTGACCCTCAGAGAATAAAAGTAGGGTCGGACAGACAAGTGCATCTCAGTCTGTATGTACTGTGCTCATATAGTGCACACAAGAATGTGTCTGTGTCTGTGTTTGTGTGTGTTTTACACCCTGCTTGGAGCGTCTGGTGGAAGCATCTCCCTGCCTTGTGCACCGGGGAGCTGCCATCTGCTCCTCCAGTGGGAAAAAAGGGGCGTTTGGCATCGTGTCCAATTCATGACCTTACTCATTCTCTCTCATCCACAGCAACCTCAGAGCCACAGGCAGTTCACTCCACCGACCAGAAGAGGGCGATCACACTCAATACAAGTGGTACTGCATTTCTGCCAAGTTCCATCACTCTCTGATGTTTTCAGACAGTGTGTGGGGATGTTGTGGGGATTGTCAGTCACAGTCGGACAGAAGGTACTGGAGATGTGATGAAAAGGTCTGTGTGGATTTTAGATAATGAGTTTAGATAATGATTAAAAGAAAAAAGTCCCAGAGAGATACCTGAAACTCTACTGCCTCTAAAGCACTCAATACATGTTTGATGATGCTCATAAATCTCGGAGTAACGGCATATTTTCAGCCTGAGTTTTTGCTAAATGTAAAAAATGTTTACATCAATGAAAATGTACTCCATTACAAGTATAAGTCCTGCAATTAAAATCATCTTAAGTAAAAGTAAGCAAAACATACTAAAAATATAAAAAGTAACTGATATATGCCTGTAACTGATATGACATTATAACATATGACATTATTAGATTGCTAATACTGGTGCATCATTGCATAAGCAGAAGTTTACTTACTGTTAGCTGGTTGAGGTGGAGCTAGTTTTATATACATAGTTATAGGTAGGCAGTGATAACCAATTATGTTTTGCATGTTTATGTAAAAATGTGTTGATTTAATGTTGAGTTATATCTCAATCTATTTCATAATCCACATCAACAAACACAGACGCGCTTTTTAAATGTTTGCACTGTGGTTCGAGTCCAAAGCCAAAGTCTGCTCAGCCCAAAACAATTCAACTGTATAAACCGGAGCAGCTACTGTGGATTTGAAAATGAAACAAGGGAAAGTGAAATCATTTAATCCTAAAGCCATATGATGATAGAAAATGTAGCTTATTCTTTTGACCTTCACCTTTAATCTATAGGCATTTTAGCCTCGTGGTTTGGAGTGATTCTGAGATGATGAATGAGAGTTCATCATCTCAAAAAAGTTCTGCTACACAAATTTGTTTTCATTTTTGGACTATCAAATCTTTGTTTGGTAAAATAATATACATTTTGACATGTTTGGACCTCAAACAGTTATTTGAATGAAACCATCTGATAGGTTTAGGGGGTAAATCCCTCTCTCTCTTTATACTAACAACTCTTAGACATCTGAAATGAGACAAGGGCCCCAGCTAGACAATGCTTTTTTTGTCAGGGAGTCACAAACCAAAGAGTTGGAAAACACTGTTTTTATCTTTTAAAAGGCATTGTATTGTTTATCTTTTTATGTAAAGTATTAAAGGAAAAGTGTGTCAGCGGATCTATTAGCAGAAATGGAATATAATATTCATAACTATGTTTTCATTCGTGTATAAACACCTGAAACTAAGAATCGTTGTGTTTTTGTTAGCTTAGAATGAGTCTTTCATATCTACATAGGGAGCGGGTCCTTTTCATGGAATCAGCATTGTTGCTCCGCCATGTTTCTACAGTAGCCCAGAACGGACAAACCAAACACTGGCTCTAGAGAGAGCCCTTCACGTTTTTTCACGTTACCTGAAGGCCACCGTAGTTCTCCAACATGCTTGTGAAACTGCGGCAACATGAGACGCAGAGAGCAAAACCGTGGTACCGCCAGTCGCCGCCTGACTGCCGTTGCTCCCCAAGTAGGTTTATTATGGTAAGGATGACCTCTGAGCGAGGCAAACGGCGTTACCACGGTTTTGCACTCCGTGGCTTTGAGAAATATAAAATGTACCATGCACCAAGAGTCAAGTGACAGACAATAGAATTATTAATGTATGGATATGTCTATGAATGAATACGGTTTTGCACTCCGCGGCTCACGTTACTGCAGTCTTGGAAAGGGAGGAATGAGCAGAGGGGTACTCAACCTCTAGATGCTGCCAAATCCTACACACTGTACCTTTAAATAGCAGCTAAAAATAAAAATATAAAATACTGGGAACAATTTTTGATCCTCAAAACCCCCAAAATGGTTGAACCCCATATGGGGACCTTCACATCTAATATATAGTGCTTCATCATAGTAGCGACTATCTGTCAATCTTTACTCAGCCAGGCTTCCCTCTATTTACCTTCTGTAAAAGTCTTGTCTGTCAATATTTAACTATGAAGCAGCCCTAAATGAAGATTTCATCCAATTTAATTACTCAGGTAACATATTTCCTGCCATGAAACAGTTCCAAAAACAAACAGACTCCTCACTCCGAGACTAGGTGAGAATTGTTATACCCAATATTTTCATTCATAAGCTTCACCGTCCTGGAAACAAGTAAAACCGATGGCTGGATACCGCATCAAAACGTCTCTGGGTTATCTGTGCTGTTGTAGTCATTGAGTTGCCAGAATTTTTTTCCACCGGTTGCCAGTTTCTAGATTGGCAAGTCTGTGGGCGGCCAGATTTAGATTAGAGACTGCGCAAAGGACATCATCCCCTCATCTGAGCAACGCTGCACAGAGAGGCAGTTTGTCAGAGCACAGCTCAGTCAGTCCGCCCTGAGCCCATCTGCTCCGTAGGCTTACAGCAATGCCCTGAAAGACAGGGGGCAGCTCTCTCTCTCTCCCTCTCTCTCTCTCTCTGTGTGTGTGTGTGTGTGTTAGTGTCTAAAAGCACAGTGTGTTACATGTGACAAAAGGGAGGCGGATGCTTACAGGCTGCCGGTGAGGAGGAGGAAGGGACAGAAGGAAGTGGGGGGAAAAGCTGTGGGGAGAAAGGTGTGGGGTTTTGACGGCAGTGAAAATGAAAGCAATCTAAAGGGAGTGAGAGGGTGTGAGAATGAGGATGTGTTGTAAACTGTGCATTGGGGAGAAGGTGAAGACGTACAAAGATGCAGAGGAAGATGAGAGACAAGTCGGGAGAAACATCGAGGAGGAGGAAGAGCGAGAGAGGTTAACGTCAAGAGAGTTCAGCTTTTTGCATATATAAAGGAAGTTTTCAGTCTTCAGACGATAGTGGAGGAGGAGTTGTGTGTCAGTTAGCAGCGATGCATGTGTTTACCCCAGAAAAGGTGTGAGGGTGTAAATGAGTGTGAATATGTGAGGCATATGCGTGCGCAATATAATAATTGCCCGCGACTGCTTGAGAGATTTGAATTTTCTTCGCTTTGTTTTAAGTTACGAGGCCCCGTTCGAGTGAGAGGTAATTGAATAATTTGTCAGTCACTGAATGCCTCTGAGTGTTTGCAAGCGAAAACACTCACTTGTATGTATGTGTGTCACGTAATTAATAATAAATAGTGTGTATGTGTGTGTGTGTGTGTGTGTGTGAGCATGCATGCCTGTGTGAGAAGCAGGCTAACCTTGTCCTAATTACACTCTATCTATTCCATCAGCGCTGTGCTCTGGCCTATTTTCACAGCTATAAATTTACCACTCTCCCCGCTGTTGTGATAGATGACCCACTCATTTTAGCCCATCTCTGAAGACTGTGAGCCAGAAAGGAAGTCGGTGAAAGACAGTGGCACCACTTCACTTGCTTATGATGGCAGCGGAACTTTCCGTGTCCTCAAAAACTATTTTCTGTGTGTACGTAAAACGGATATGGAGTGATGCTGATGTTACCGTTTTTGTTTTTTTTTTCCGGGTGAGGGAAGCCTAGTGTGAAAAAAAACGCTGAATACATTGAGGAGATCCCGAGAGTGTTTTACATTTAAGAAAGCAGCTCTTCCTTACAGAGTGTTTATGAATTTGTGGACCTGATTATCATGAAATGTTAACAGTGGTTGTATTGACGAGCATCTTTCTGTCTCTGAAGATGACTAAAGCACTGAATTATTATAGTTGCTATTCTGTCACTGTTCCTGACCTCTAATCTGCCTGGAGGAGAGCAAATGGAGAGACAAGAGGTCAATGAAATGTCACATTTTATGTGGCTCAGGCTAAAAGAAAACCCAGCTGATTTTCAATTATCACCTGTTATATTTTGCTATTAATCTCCACAATGATTATACATAAAAACATGACCACAGTATGTTAATATCCAGCATTTTAGGGAACAATTCAACAGGTGTTAAATGGTTGTGAGGGCTCAAGGATCATGCACCCTAATACGTGCGTCAACTTTGAATTCAATCATTCGTAGCTACACCTACAAAAAATAATGCACTTTAATTTGTATACAGTATAGCCCACAAAATCGACTCGTATGTAATCCACGTAATCGTGAAGTATAAAGAGTGACATAGCAAGGAGGTCGGGGTGGATGGGTGGTTCAAAAAATACCGGACTTTCGCCCAGGAGACCGGCGTTCGTGTCCCGTGTGAAACCAGAAGTCAACGTTGACTTATTTGTCACATCTTTTCCGTACTTAAGTAACGCCACTTCCATAGTTATTTCAACCCAAAACAGAATCTTTTCCTAAATCTAACGAAGTAGTTTTGTTGCCTAAACCTAACCAAGTTGTTTCAAGTTTATTTTGAAAAAACTGTATGCATGTTACGAGCGGAAATTGACTCCTGTTGCTGGACATTCGTAGGAAAACGCAGATATCATATGAACCGTTGTGTGACGACACGTTATGATGTGACAGCAGTGATAACCAATTATGTTTTGCATGTTTATGTAAAAGCGTGTTGATTTAGCGTTGAGTTATATCTCAATCTATTCCATAATCCACACAAACAAGCACAGACGTAAATGTTTGCACTATGTTTCGAGTCCAAAGCCAAGTCTGATCAGCCCAAAACGATTCAACTGTGTAAACCGGAGCAGCTACTGTGGATTTGAAAATGAAACAAGGGAAAGTGAAATCATTTAATCCTAAAGCCATATGATGATAGAAAATGTAGCTTATTCTTTTGTCCTTCAACTCTAATCTGTGTGGTAGCCATTATCACGAGCCTCGTTCCAACAAATATCATCCACTCCCACACATTTGACCTTGTCGACGTCCCTTTTGTTGATCTGTTGGGAAAGTCTGAAGGCATTTGTGTGTAAACATCACCGAGGCAGAGTTCAAATTCATTGAGACACACGAGTGAATATAACGCTATTGAAAAAGTTCCTTCCCTTCTCAATCACTCAAGGCTGTTCAATAACTACATTTTAAAAAGACCTTTTCAACATTCAGAATCATTTCAACAGCAGCAAAACTTTAAAGGATAGTTTTACATATTTTCATGGCTGCCCTTATGTACACCGAATCTATTTTTCATTTGAATAATTTCTCGTTTTCATGCTCGCCATAAAATGACCCCTTTATAGTGTGACTTAATAGCGTGTCCAATGTAAGAAATGGGGGACAAAATCCAGCACAAATACAAGCTAATATGAGGCTTCGGCAGCCCGAGACAGACAAATTAAGTGGGTATCTTCCAAAGTTACAGTCTTTTGAGCACAAAATTCTCTCTTTGTGTTTCCCCACAGAAAGTGTTTTTCTTGCTGAGCCGAAGGAGAGATAGTAACACAATCGGGCTCGCAGGTCATTTGTGCCGTCCAGTATTGCATTGTTGAATAAACTGTGAACGACTGAACCTCTGTGTGTGAGGATGCTGCACCTTATGACATTATGATATGATATATAGAGCCAAAAGGACAAATAAATATCTATCTCAAAAAGGAATGTCGTACTAAGAAGACCGTAACTTTGGAAGATACCCCGTGGATTTGGCAAATTCAGACTATTGAAACCTCATATCTGCTTCAGCTGAACTTTATAATGCATTTTTGCACAAAATGAGAAATGTGGATTCGTCTTTTACATTGAAAATGTTCAAGGATGTTTTGAAAAGGAGGCTTTCAGCAACTAATAACTCTTTCCATGTGGGCATGTTTGTATTGTATTGGGATAGACTTAAATTGAATTAAAAAAATGTGAACCCTTCTTTTAAGTATTAAATCTGAAGGAAGCAAAAGACTAACACTAAACTCTAACCTCATAATTGGGGCTGTCAATCGATTAAAATATTTAATCGCGA
This sequence comes from Sebastiscus tertius, assembly GCA_916701665.1. Classification (NCBI taxonomy): domain Eukaryota; kingdom Metazoa; phylum Chordata; class Actinopteri; order Perciformes; family Sebastidae; genus Sebastiscus; species Sebastiscus tertius. The sequence goes on from CAKAOH010019861.1 coordinate 17,655, forward strand.
TTAATCGCATGATTGTCCATAGTTAATGTGATTAATCGCAAATTAATCACACATTTTTCTGTTCAAAACAGTGGCGTAAATATCGATGGTGCACCGGGGCCCAAAAGTCCCCTTCCTACATCGTGTCCACACTGAATGCTTTATATGCACTCCTGTTATGTCATGTAAACAAACCATGAGGGTTACCTCACAGCTGTGTGCTTGAGATCAGGCTGGAGACGTAACCACTTATCTTCCTTTGTTTGTTCCTTTTAAACAGAAAACACACATTTAATATTGTGATATTTACTGGAACTGAGATAATAGAGACAATATAGCCAACAGCAGTAGGAAACTTTCAGTTCTCTGGTGATCTCCCTCCAGCCAGCTGTCACCTTATTAAGGTTTTTGTAGTGAAATGAGGAGCTATCGTATAGATAACTCCTCATGTTAACTTCACCAATCAGCCATTCCTGGTCCATTGAGGCAATTGTAAGGCGAGCGACAGGAATAAATAGAAACAACTGGGCATCTGACAAAAGTTTAACTCAAAACGTTGTGCCAGGTCGCGCTGCGTTGCTCAAGGCCAGGACATTTCAATAAAAAAGGACATGGTTCTTAAGCAGTGTTGTTAATGACTCTGCGGAGCACAAAACCTGTAGGATAAACTTCTCATGGGTGAGTACTGGTTTCTTTTTGCTATTATAGAGTGGGATCAGGGATTTAAATCTATAGCACTGTAATTGTTACGTCTCGTAATTTGGGAAATGGGCACCTACTGTAATCTGTCTCTGTGAGAACATTTGGTTGCTGAGTTCAGGGCAGGCTGTTAAATTAATGTTGATATATTTGGGCTTCGGCTGCTGTCCGTGGTGCTGATCTCAGGCTGAATGCAGTATGGGAGTTGCATGGTGAGCTTCTCCATGGTGGCATACTGTAGCAGTTGACTGCTTTGCATTTGTCTGGAGTGGTAGTGTGTGCACGTGCGTACGCTTGTGTTTGTTGTAACGGCCCAAGAAAAAAAATTGCATCGGGGCCTATCACAATTACGTTACGATGCTGGTTCAAAATGTACCTTAGAGGGAGATTTGTCAAGTATTTAATACTCTTATCAACATGGGAGTGGACAAATATGCTGCTTTATGCAAATGTATGTATATATTTATTATTGGAAATCAATTAACAACACAAAACAATGACAGACATCGTCCAGAAACCCTCACAGGTACTGCATTTAGCATACAAAATATGCTCAAATCATAACATGGCAAACTCAAGCACAACATGCTGTCAGTGTGTCAGTGTGCTTGACTTGCCCCAAACTGCATGTGATTATCATAAAGTGGGCATGTCTGTAAAGGGGAGACTCGTAGGTACCCATAGAACCCATTTACATTCACATATCTTGAGGTCAGAGGTCAAGGGACCCCTTTGAAAATGGCCATGCCAGTTGTTCCTCGCCAAATTTAGCGCAAGTTTGGAGCATTATTTAGCCTCCTTTGCGACAAGCTCGTATGAAATGGTTGGTACCAATGGATTCTTTAGGTTTTCTAGTTTCATATGATGCCAGTATCTTCACTCTGTAGCTTTCAAACTGAGCCCGTTACAGCCTAAAAGTCGCAGATTTGCGTTAATGCGTTATTATCACGTTAACTTTGACAGACCGACTCATAATATAACTAATCTGAACCCAGTTTCAAGCTAGAGACATGATGAGCAGACGTGGCCTAGCACTGCTTTATTGGAGAGTGTATTTCTATATTGGGGAGTGACACAGCGATGGGTGTCTATCGCTGGGTCCTGCACACAGTGAAGCTCAGTGGGAGGAGAGGGTTGTGGGCTACAGCTGTGGCCTCTATCTCTAGATTCAGGGCAAATCACAAGGACTAATGCAAACAGACATAAGAGCTGTGCACGTATGCACGCATACGCACAGACATTAGCATACTTTTACGAACGCACAGACACCACTAAACACAGACACACACACACACCACACACAGTGAAGAACCACTTCAAAGGCTTAAAGATCCTGACATTATCTATTACACTGAAGGCACCGCACGCTGTAAAACTTAAACCTCAGCTGTTCTTTGATATCAGACGATCACATCAAATCAGAACAGTCTCTCTAATTAGTATAGGCTATAAACAACATAGATAACATTAATGAGCATTCATATTTGAAGTTCAGAGCAGAAGTCAGTCCTTCGTGCTTTTTGCACAACAAAAACTTAAGTTGACGAGACGAAGTTAAATGAAGGGGCAAGAGGAGGTTTGATGTTTGTTTTTTTTTATCTTGAGTAAACTTTGGTAAGACCTGAAAGCTTTAATGAAAGCTCTCAAATCTTATTCCTAAGCTTCAGCTCAGTGACGTCCTGTGCTGTCTGCGAGTCGCCGCATTGCATGTGTATGAGCTATGAGCAGTCACCCACAGCATGAACAGCCACAGCACAGCTATAAATCCCACCAGGATAAGCCTTAAACCTCACCCACTTCAAAATGCCCTTGGCCTGACACACAATAGCTGGTTCAGTCTAACACATCCACACGGCCTTGACCCCCACAACCCCCTCCTCCTACAGAGGAAGCAGCAGCAGCAGCAGCAGCGCAGTGAGACTTCCTGCTGTGAAAGGAGAAGGTGGAAAGTCACTTCCTGTCGAGATGTGACGGGTGATCGTGTGATGGGGGAAGAGAGGACAGGGGTCCCCTCTGGATGCCAAGTGGGTCAACCCCGGCATTCATGTCTCACAATCCCCACGTGACGTCACAGTAATACCCTAATGGCCGTCTGTCGACCTATCAACGACACGAGGATGAGCCGTTGCCATGACGATGCTCATAAAGCCAGCAGGATGGGCGTAGATGGTATGTATATACGGTTTTATATCACACAGAGCGCTGACATTTAGGAGATGTGAACTACAGCTCTCAAATGTTAACCAAAGTCACGTGGATATGTACATGTGACTCCCGTGTGCAACACACTTTACAAATGTGTGTATTTCTGCAACATGGAGGTGGACATTGCCATCTTGAGAGCCACATTGCCAGCATGGCTAAAAATCACTTCATGCGCCATGCTGCTAGTTCACATGCACCGATCCAGAGTCTGTGGTCCTGCAGTATTATTGTTGTGATTGGTGGTATTTGGTTCAGTATCCTTTATGATATCATGTCAAACTTATACAAATCTTTTCCTCAGTTTCTATGAAACCCACTCCCTGTAAACGCTTTATCAAATTTTCAATGTTTCTTTCAAATAAAGCAAATGGATTAGCATTTATATAGCGCTTTTCTTGTCTTCCGACCACTCAGAGCGCTTCACACTACATGTCAGCATTTACCCATTCATACACTAGTATCTAATCTAAATACTCATTCACACACAAAGAATTTGATTGAAATTGCTTCTTCGGGTGTCTTGCTCAATCGGAGCAGCCGGGGATTGAACCACCAACCTTCCCATTGGTGGATGACCTGCTCTACTCTCTGAGCCACAGCCGCCCTGAATGCACTTGATTGTTAAATCTGACTTGTAGAACCATTGTTTGTAAAAGCTACCTGGCCATGATGTGAGTACAAATATTGTTGATCATCTTTACGAGTTTTAGGGCCGTCCTCGACCAAAGGAATTCGTAGTCGACTAACACTCATTTGATTTTGGCGACTAATCAATTAGTGGATTTAATCGACAGATCTGTAAAACTGAGTTTCTCTACAAAGAATCACACAAAAGCACCACTTTAAATCTTATGTTTACCAGACATGTGCTCATAAGTTTCTTAAAAATAAGTCATTCAGCATGAAAAAAGCATAAAAAATGACTAATCAACTAAAAAAATCTTAGTCGACTAAGACCAAAACGACCGATTAGTAATTAAGAGGGGGCAGCCTTAAAGAATTTTCCCCATTCTGTGAGTGGGAAACATATATTATTTTTTTCTCTCTCTCTCTCTCCATTCATATTCTTTGCATGGTGTCTCAAAATCATACTTTTAACTCACAAAGAACCAGAACAAAGTACATCTACATAAGTCCTGTTACTTCTTTTTTTCATGGTATAGTACCCGTGGAATTGTGAATTTGAAACACTGCCCCAGGGCTGAGATTTTACGCAACTCAGCAATGTTTTTGAACTTGTTACGTAAGGTATTAAGTCAACGTTGACTTTTGATTTCACACAGGGCACAAACAGCGGTTTCCCAGGTGAAAGTCCTGTGTTTATTTGACCCCAGACGCAGATTTGTTTTTCCTAGGATGGCGAAGGCATGACCCGCTCTACTCTGCCTCTGATTGGCTTAGCATGATATTCTTACCCTAACCCTAACCAATCTCATTCCTCACGGCCATGGCCGCCAGAGGTTGGCGTTGTCTTCTTGTATTCATATCGATGATCAACCATGTGAATACATGATAAAGGCCTTCTGAATCTACTCGTAGGTGTAGCAAGCCGCCTTTTAACCCATATCTATGCTGATATCTGCTGATAACGCCCACTCAATCAGCTGATAACATTCGAAGCTGGTGATTTTGAACTCAAATTTTTATTCATTTAGAGTATATAACAGCTGTAAACAATGAAATACAGATCTATTGTTCTGTTGTGCTGTTCCAAGGTGTTGATTTATAAATTAGAGGCTGTTTCACTACATTAAAAGTCTGCTTAATCAACCGGCTCCCGCAGGGTTTCCTTCCCACTGAGGTTTGAATATCCCCACTGAGACTCATTACCCTTTTAAACTGCACTGAAGCAGGTAATGTGGGTTTTCTTTGCTGATAGGACTTCTGAGTCAGAGAGGATGTTGACCTTGACATAGTAACACGGAGTGACATTCATTTTTTTTTTTCTTCACAAGTTCTATTCACAGTGTGAGTGGGCTGTGTGTTTCCATCCTGGTATATTAGAACATATCCATTTAACAAATGTTTCCTCGGCTGTGACTCATGTAGAAATACACAGATTTCAGAGGTAACAGCACATCTCATCTCTGGGAAACCAATCTTTTTCAGGCATCATAAATAACAAAGGGTAGACAAATATAAATGTTTGGGTACAGCAAATTAAAGGCAGCGGTAAATGGGATGAAGCAGTTCATTATTCTTCAGAAAGGGTACCCAGTTCACGTTCCATGTGTAGGACAGTAAGAGCACTTCTACGCTGTCATAGTCAGACGAAAAAGTGTTTCCACGCCTGCCTCTTACTGTCTGCACACATAAGAGGCTTTTTTAATAGCACAGGACGGGCACTTTATAATGCAAGTGCATAAAGAGAAAAGAGAGGAGGGAAGGAATGGAGAGACAAAAGAAGTTATACACTGTGATTCAGGGAAATTGCCACACTCTCCCTCTCTTTGTGTGCAGACAGCAAGGAGAGAGTAATGCATCAATCACAGCTGTCCTCTGCAGCTCTGCTCTCCTCATTCACAGCGCGCGCTCAGCTTTGATCACAGTGTTTCAATATTGCAGTTGTATCCTTTCTGTCTTTCCACTGCGAAGCTATCATTGATCTGATTATCCCCTGGCAAAAGCTACTGTACGTTTCTCACTTTGACCTAAAAAGGAAAGCACGGATTAATCCGCCGCACACTTCTGTACGTTACTGTACAAATAACAACCTCCTGATCCATTTCTAACACCTCTAGCATGGCCTATTGTGAGTGCGATGTCAGCTACACCCTCTCATCCTCCACCCAAAGGAGACTCCCAAAAGGGGGCCTTATGGGAAGGATTGAGAGGGGTCTCCGGATTGGAGCTTCCTGTTATCTCCTAAACACAGCAACACGGCTGGCAGGATCCCCGTTTCTGCAGAAAACTGGCAATACGTGTGCACATGTGTGGGTCTGCTGCGTTGTACATGTGTGTGAATGTCAAGAACGAAATTTACATGCAAAAGCATGTCTTAGTGGGTGTGTTTACGTGTGGTATTGGAGGTGTGGATGCAAATATTTGGGAGAAACTACAAAGACAGAGCGTTGTGTGTAGGTATGTGAAGGATGAATGCTGTTTCACATTTCCATTGAAATAGCAGAACGAAGAAGATGTCATGTATAAGCTCTCCCAAGCCACTTTTAAAGAGGAAGAGACACATGTTTATGGCTTTGATTTGTACAACTTGTGCTCACTGATATTTAGCAAGACGCTAACAACATTCGCTCCTTCCACAACAAACACAATCCCGCAGAGACGATGTTCAATGATCTGTGAAATATTACAATCACGTTTCCCCCTATTTTCTCATTGTAATTACAGCGTTGCAATGTTCAATTACACCAAACCAGGACTATAAATCTCCATCTTCTCAAGCCATTTCTTTGTATAATTGAGTCCTATGAATCTTATTTTCTTGAAATAAGTGAAAAATAGGAGAAAATATTGCAACCTGTTTCCTAAACTGTACAAAACAACTTGTTTCAAGGATTTTGTAGGTATGAGTGTCTGAAAGAGGCAGGTCGGCACTAGAATAAAAACAATTTGAACTTGATAAGAAAGTCCTTGAAACATTTGCAAAGCTGAAATATTCTTTCTGCACAGGCAGATCATGTGATTTATATAAGAAATAATTATTGAAGACATAAAATAAGACTTGCGCCCTCTTGGTAGATTAGTCGACTAATCGATCGTTTTGGTCGTAGTCGGCTAAGATTTCTTTTGTCGATTAGTCATTTCTTCATGCGTTTTCATGCTGAATGAATGAATTATTTCCAAGAAACTTATAAGCACATCTCTGGTAAACACAACAGTTAAAGTGGTGCTTTTGTAGAAACTCAGTTTTACAGATCTGACGCTTAAATTGACTAATCGATTAATCGACATAAGAAAATAAGAGTGTTAGTTGACGAAGGGTAAATGTTCACAAGCCAACATTTAGTCTGTTTTAAACGAACTCTGGTGTAGTTTGAGCAGTTGTGAATGCAGTAATCGTACAGTATCGTACTCTGGTGTGGACGAAAACAACAGGTTTGACACCACTCGTTAAAGGTGGTCTCAGACCGTTTCCAAGCGAACCAAAATGTAGTCTGCCTGCAAAGGCATCTGTTGAGATGGACACAGATAAACGACAGTGGGAGAGAACTTACGTGGACAGAAGTCCGATGTTTGCTTGACATCTGGGCCGAAGAGAACATACATAATATGCTAAATAAAGTCTACAAAATGAGTGACGTTTATAAAGTCATTCAAGATAAACTGGAGGAGAAGGGATTTATGAGCACCGTAGATCAGTGCCGTGTCAAATCGAAAACACTTTGAAAGCAATATATTGCTTGTGAAAGCCTCGACTTTCTTTGGTCAAGGACAGCCCTACTTTAAAGCTGCATAAATCAATCATTTATTAACAAAAGATCAAATTGGCTGCTTGTAGTGACAAACTTAGAGATAATTATAACCCACCTCTGCAGTCTTCAGTTTTAAATAACGTTTTAGCCACTTTCTTGTCATTATTTTGGTTTTTACATCCTGTAAATTTACTGCTCTCATTTACTGTTTCCACTGCGGGGAGCTCTTTGCAGTGAAAAAGCTCTGATAAACCCACTGAATGCTTCCTTCCCAGCACTTAACAGCAAAGTTAGCGACTAGCTGGTTAACATAGTGGAGTTTTTAGCTGCTTAAGAGTCCGATATTTCCCTCAGGAGTTGGTGGAGACCAAAACAGAGGGACAGTGAATATTAGACTTATATTTACCAGGTGGTCAGAAACTCCAGATGATGCTCATGTTGCTCTGTGTCTGATAGTTGTGTAAATAAGAAACTGTTTGGTAACACACTCACCATATCAAATATATAAGGTGACGATATGTTAAGGATGTGGATGCACTATAAAACTCCAGTACACTTGTTCCTAAAATCTCACAATCTTAGCCGCAGTGATGCTTGAAAAGCTACAGCGCCAGTTTCCAGGTGTACGGGGAGCCGGTCGGTCCTGCCGGAGTTTTAAATACAAGCACAGAAGCTGCTGGAAAAACTCTGTGGAAACTCTCACATCCTCATTCATTATTGATAGCGCCTTAAGCCTTCCTTGTGCCGGGGATGACAAACTAAAACCAGAAGTGGCAACTCCGTAGCATAATACTGACGGAAGGGTTGTGTCTGAAATGTGAATTTCAGTAGCTTGTCCTGCAGTGAGTCATCCTTTGATGTCCCATCAGTGTGTTTGCAGGGAATAGCAATTAGTTGCTAACAAATGGAGTCAGCGGTGAACCCTGTTCCTGACAGTTAGCGAGGAACAGGGAGTTAAAGGTCCGGGGTCCGAGGCTACGGCTCCGTGCGTGCGTGAGTGTCTGAAAGTTAAAATTGAGTACACAGTCGGTTTAATTAATTTAAAAGCAACATTACCAGTTGAACGCTGAGGTCAGGCAAGGGACTTACATTGGCAGCTCATTTCTCAGAAGCCTCGATCTGAGTGGGAGGAGGTTTCCTGAAAGAGATACGGGGAAAACTGTGTCAGCGTTTATGTGTGATACGAACCCGTACAAACTGCAGCAAGCTTTATTTGTTATCCGACAAGACAACCTGAGCATCTTTTGCCACACACACACACACACACAGAGACACACAGAGCTTTGCCATGCAGCATTGCGAATCGGGTTAAAACGATCTGATCGAGAACCAGCGCCTGAGGGCAACTTGTGTTCAGGCTCAGGCCAGCAAAGTATTAGCGAGCAGCTCTACCTTGTTGTCTACTTTACTCCTCTCTGCCCTACTTTCTCTCTCTCTCTCTCTTCTTCCTCTTCCACACCTTGGAGGGTAGCACAAAGGCACCGACTCGCTTTAGCACACTTCAATCACGGCAGTCTCCCACTCATCCATATTCCAGTCGCTTTTAGAAACACCTGCAGTGTTACAGAAGCTACGACAATGCCGGATCAGGGCTCTTCTCCGCAAACAGTCGAGCGCTCACCATGTGTCCTGTCTGATAACACTACGCCGAAGGGTTAAATCAGTGAACGGACACAAGATTGTGTGTGTGTGTGTGTCGATGTGATATCTATAGTATTTGTGTGTGTGTGAGTGCATGCTTGAGTTTATTATAAGTATTTCTTGATGCCTGTGTTAAGTGTACATCACTCACAACCTTGTCAAACAAACACGGTCTCTACTTTCTTTTTATAATTTCCACCCTCAGAGAAGGACTTTAAGACTACAAAAGGGCCATCCTTTGACAAGTGCTATCTTAAATCCGTGGGAGAAAGGCTGAGGTTATACATCAAACTGCATGCCAGCGCTCTTTTTTTTGCATTATGGATTCTCTTTCCTTGAAGATTCAGTAAGAAGACGTCTTTGTTCATCGGTCTCACAAGCACTCAAACATACAGTGTTTAAAAAGGTATAACCTTGATGTTAATATTCATGTTTCATGCCACTGTTTTAGTCCTTTACACATATCCAACTCCCGGCGTGAACACTGTTGGGTATTCTCTTTGATATTTTGGCCATTCATCTGTTGGTTGACTTTGATGGTGGCAAACATACAAAGATACTCAAGAGAGTAGATGGCACATAAGCAACACACGGCATATTCAATGCAAAAGAACGCTAACGGTACCTTTGTAGAAAGCTGTTCCCGTTTTGAAATGTGCATGACACAATGATAAATATCCATGAGGTATTGGCTGTTTCTCATTCTTTACATCTTTATCAGTTCCAGTTGAGTAGACACAGCCTCAACTCTCTGCAGATGTTACATCACTATTCATAGTACGGCAATTATACCGCACCTTTAAATGTTAGTAGGACAAAGTACTCAACGAGTTTCAGCGTGTTGCTTCAATATGTGGATGGGAGGAGTCGGATATCAAAACACCAAAGTCAGGCATTGCCGTGATTAGCGCGAGGTTGTGCGGCGGTGTGGGAGTGTCACTTAATGGCCCATCAACAACAAGCGACTGCACGGCGATTCATGTCCTCGTTTCTCCATGGCAGGGTTGTACAGCTCTGGATGGCTGGTTACGTGATTGGCCACCGCAGCGTGGCGTCAGACGGCGTTTCTCCAAAAGTTGATTCTGTTTCAACTTTTAATTTTTTCAGCATCCCAAATGAATTGGAGGACTGCCGTTTTCGACGCAACGCCGGATTTGGAGTGAATACAGCCTAATGGATGACCTACAACCGTCCAATCAAATCTTTTTTGGGATGAGGATGAAGACACATTATTGAAATACGCTGAATATTTGGTTTAAATGTCATTAAAATGAAGCTGCTTGTGTTGGAAAATTGCTCCCCACATTCCATCAAGCGCTTCAACCTAAACCACTAAACAGGTTGTTTCTCCCTCTTTCGAAATCACCCATATGAGCGTTTTTCGATCTGGTGCTCTACATCGTCAGGATGACAACATTTGCCAGTTACTTCTAAAACCGTTATAAATAACCATCAGAAAAATGATCCATGTTACCTTTTTTTTTTATCTGCTACCTCTATTGTTAATGTTTGGTTAGGTTTAGGCCACTAAACTTTGAAGGTTAAGGGAAAAAACACGATCAACCAGAAATTGGCATCTGGTAGGAGAGAGGATGCAAACGGGCTTCAAACATCTGGATGCACATTTCTCCATGATGAACTGAGCCAGCTGTAACCCAAAAGTGTTGACTTTCCTATGTCCTTGACTGTCCATCCCAGATAACCAGTTGGGATTTTTTCTGATGGTTATGTTAAAAAGAGCAGCCATTAATTTCATCACTTCATCATTTTATCCTGTTAGGCATTTATGTGAAATTGTCATAATCAGCATATAAATTCTTGAGTTATGGCCAAAAACGTGTTTTGTGAGGTCACAATGACCTTGTCCTTTGACCATCAAAAGCTAATCAGATCATCTTTGAGTCCAAGTTTGAGCCAAATTTGAAGAAATTCCCTCCAGGCGTTCCTGAGATAACGCATTCACGAGAATGGACAGGACATATGTACGTACACACAGACATATGTACGGACAGACGGACAGACAACCCTAAAACATAATGCTGTCGCCGGCGCAGAGGCATAAAAATGAAAGTAAAAATTAAAAACTATGTCTGACCTGACTGACTAAGAAATTGGCAAATATAAATGTCGGATGACCCTAAAATGAAACCAGTGATGGCTTCAAAAATGTTAAGCTGTCCCTCTGGTTGGCTTTAATAATATGATACTGCAGGATGAACCGGCTGCCCTTCAGCCAGCTTTAGAGCTGGAGACAGTACAACATGTCTTGTTCCTCAGCCAGAGACCATTCAGAGTGGCCTGGACGCACCACTCTGCTGCCCCGAACATCCACAGCCACTGTTAAATGTGTAAAAGCAGATTTCACCATTGTAGTTAGCTTTGATTTTCGGGACAGAATCAACAAACACAAAACTCAAAAGTGCTGTGACCTTTTGTACTAAAATGTTGAGAAAAACTGCATGCACACACACACACACACTCACACACACACACACACACACCTCTCTACAGTGTTAAAGGTCATCTTATATCGGCGTCAAGAAGAAGAATGACACGAACAAGAACACAAACCAACATCACCTGTTCGTTATTGTTAATATGAATCATATTACTTGTACACAGAGCATAAAAAGTGATTTTGAAGGGCGTAAGACTGTAAGTGTAAAAGATAAAAACAGTGAATGATAAAGCTGATTCTCCCTGCCCTTTTCAACGTACAGCTGAAGCATCATGAGGCCATTAGGATTCCTTACATTTTCTGGGAGGACAGAAACTCGTGCATTTTTAAGTTCATTCACAAAACACAGATGGAGTTGAATTGAAGACAAATGAAGGGCACTTTATGGAGTTTTGGGGATTGAAATGGGAAAGGGATTCAAGCCAAACCTCTCTTCTCTCGCTTCGTCGCCCACTGCAGATTCGAAGGACTCATGTCAAACTGCACTTCACGGCACCGGGGTTTGTTTGGGGGCAGAGTGAGATAAATTAGAAATGAGATTGGGAAACAGATTGAAGCATCAGGCCAGAGGGATCTGCTGATTTGGGCTCTTCATTTAGGGAATGCATTATAAATGTCTATTCACTGGCTGTGGAAAATCTCTCTCACTGATGGAAATTGGCCTCAATTGAGAAACAATTACATTAGATCCGATGTTTCGGATTTTGCAGCTAAATTGAGTGCATTGATGATTGAGGATTACTTTTCACCGCAGCAGATGCTTCGCAGCAGGGCAAGAGTAGTTTAGAATTAAAAAAAACATTTATTCAGCAAACAGATATATTTCAATGAAGGAACTTAGATAAAAGATGCACGTCATGGGAATCCAAATTTCCACATTGCTCAGCTGCTGATTATGAAAACAGCAGGCCTCCCACACCTTACCTAACTTTCTACACACGTCAACCTGCTCCTGCTCATTCTGGTGTCATTTAAAGGACAGAAATCCTATTTACTCCAAGATGTGACGTGATAAAATAAAACAGGAAGTGGGTCTAAACATGATAACAGTCTCTGTGGCGCCCCAGAGAGAACTAATGTATTATGTATTACTTATTGAGAGCTCTTTGAGGTCATCGTGGTCTGTCCAGGGACACTGCGATGCTGGTTAAAGCAGGGAGTTCGGTTCAGTTCAGTACAGCGGTTTAAGAACATCTCATAGCGTTGATTTGTTATATTAGAGTACGAATGTTACCAGAGGAATGCTGTAGAAATTTTACATTTACTACACTCCATGTGCTTAATGCAGTCCATTTGGCTTTTTGCAATAAATTGTACCTGTGAGAGTGATTTTAATGCAGCATACTCAAGTGCATATTGGTTTGGTCCTGTACTTTAGTCCAGACTGAAATATCTCACAGCAGACATGGCCTTTTCTAATCTGCAGACTTTATTATAGATTTTAATACCCTGCAGCATGCCCTATTGAATCTGAAATTGCTTTTAAACTCAACCAAAGCTAAAACTATGATTTTCCATTCAGGGCGAACAAAGGTTCCAACCCTTTCTATTAATACTCTTGATCGTGTCTCTATTCAGTCCATTGACAATTAGAAATACTTGAGAATTTGGATGGACAATAGTCTATAAATTTGAAACACCATATTGATCATCTCGCAAAGAAATTAAAATTCACACTGGGTTTTCTGTATCGGCTGAAGTCCTGTTTTCCCCATGGCATCAAGAAAACACTTAGTTGCTGGCCTTTTCCTGACTCAGATTGATTTTGGTGAAACTATTTACATGTTTGACTCACTGTCCACCTCGTCCAAACCTGACCCCCTGTAACACTCAGCCCTGAGGTACGTCACTGATTCTGGCTTCAGGACCCGTCATTGTACCTTATACAACATGGTAGGATGGTCATCCCTCACTCTGCGGAGGTTACAACATTGGTACATTTTAGTCTATAAGATCATCTCTGGCAAATTTCCTACTCACTTAAAGCGGCAGTAGGCAGTATATTTTTGTCATCATTGGGCAAAAATGCCATAATAACCTTTCAACATATTGTAATTCAAGTGTTCTGAGAGAAAAATAGGCTTCTGCACCTCCTCATGGCTCTGTTTTCAGACTTTGACCAATCACAGGTCATTTCATTGAGAAAGCGTTCCTATTGGCTGTGCTCCGGTCATGTGACCGGAACTTGGCGTTCCTTCACCAGATTTCTCAACGGCGGCGGCGACGTCACAAACTTTCTCATTTTACAGCTAAACAGTACACTACAAGATGATTCTGAAAACATTTGAGGCGAGAAATAGGCATTAACGTAACTTAATATTGATTCATATTTGATCAGCGCTGCCTAGTTTGACCGTTTGGTCGGAGTTTGTGAGTGATTGACAGTCAGCTCTCATAGACAGCAGCTGGATCAGATCAGCTCTTACTGCTTGTTCTCCTCCAGTCTGTGAAATCTTGCAGATGCCATTAGGAGCACCAGAGAACATAGAGGCAAATTATTTTTTTCAGGTTACCCGTTTCATGTACTACTGTCACGATATAGCGGCCGTTTTATAAAAATAACTTTTTTAAATCATATTTGCTCCAATCTCGCCTACTTCAGCTTTAAGCCAGAAGTTTGTATTTCTCCAAAACAGGGGGATTTCCTTCACTGCAACAGCCTTAATTGTCAGTGTAAAAGTCTGAAGGATGATCCGAGTTTCTCTCAGTCCCTTGTCTTTTGAAAACTCGGTCTGTAGTTGATTAGTTACTAATCTGTGAACCAACCACGTTATCAGTGTTGATCAAAACGCACACATGGTCGTGGGTGGAGGCACACGGTCCTTACATATATGTCCACCTACAGTACACCACTCCGACCTACACGGCTTTAGTTGGCAGTTTTGGGGTATTCTGCATAAAAACTACGATACTTATGTGAGATACAACTGGAACTCATTATAATACCACCTATCTATTCTGGACTAATTCCAAAATGCAGGGATGAGAGCCAAAGTTGTGGAAGTAATCGGCTCTAAATCAAACAAATCCTCATTGTCACTTCTCAACCATGAAATCCAATTACTGCAGGACCCGTCGGTCACTATGTCGAGGTGTGTTATCAAGCAAACATCGATTATTATTCAAAGGATCTGACTGCAGTATGTAAATTGTGCACGCAGTTACATAAATGTTGAAGAAACCGCATCGAGCTGAGGAGGTAAAGGCTGGTGAAAAGGCCAACAGACCCGAGAGTCCTTTAGGAAATCTGTTGGGCCATTTGATGAAGATGAGGACGAGAACTTCTCCCTCTTATACAATTTGTAGTATTCAGTGAGCAGATGGGAGGCGACTTGAGTGTGACTGAAGATGAATCCCACAAGAGAGGCAGTGTGACAACGCTTCTGGAAAGAATCACACTCATTCCAAAAATCTCTGCATGTTATAATTATGCTAATGACTCAGTAGCTGGCAGCGGATGTGGCAACTGGATTAAATGTGGTCACTGCAATAATGGAAGTTGTGTGTGAGTGTGTGTGTGAGATAGAGAGAGAAGTGAGAGTCTATATGCCAACAAAAAATATGCCAACATTATGTTCATTTATTAACGTTGATCTTAAAAGAAAATCCTTTTGAATCCCTGTGATCATGAAATAAAGACAATTGCTAACATAAATTTGCAACCCGCTGAGGCAGCTTAAAAAAACATTTGTAATTTCACGAAGATCTGAGTTTGCTGCTGACGTCCTGGAAAGCTATTCACAACAATGTTTTGTCTCTTTTCCATTTTGAGTGAGCAGGTGCTGTATTGTTCACAGTGATTTATAAGTGGTATTGTCTTTCTTTTCTCCGGCTCTTCATGATATTATATTCTGAGGAATGCAGTCTGGAATTCCTATCGACATGGTTAATCTCACAAATACGCTAAAATCAAATTGTTAGACACTCTCTTTCATTCTTTGGGCCATATCGTGCAAGTGCAACAAGTGCAAAGCGATAAGTCTTGGGTGCACTAAGTGTGCTGGCGTCTCCAAGCGCACCTGCTATTTTTGATTCATGTAGGTGCAGCGCAAAGGGCAAAAGGTCTGTGTGCGGTGGAGTATAGATCAGAGGGTATGGTAGGATATAGTAGGATTTGTAGTATCGCTACCCGGAGGAGCTGTATATGAGAACGCACATGTCTGAATCGGTTGAACTGGACATTAAACAGACTTTATACCAGCCAGCTCCCCAGCACAAAGCCTGTGTAATGTCCAAATGAGCCCATGTGTGAGTAGAGCCGGTCATTGTCTGGAGAAGCGAGCGAGTTGGCGTGATGACGTTTACATGCGGCTGGCGCAAAACCGGAACAAAACAAATGAAGAAGAAGGGTCATTTACACGAAGACGGCAACAAAAATGTCAGGAACTACTGCAAAAAGGGCTGACGGCAAAATAATCACATAAAAAGGAACAGCAAGGGACTCAGTTGCTTATGACCAAATTATGGACTGACTATATGACCACGGTGTGATTCACGGTCATTTTGTCGCCGCCATGTAGCGCCGCCCCTCGCTTTAACCAAACGGAGCATTTCCAGTAGGTGCAACGCGTCTGACACGGACATGTGTGAAAGGGAACCTACGGAAACTCCTGGACATTTTCCAGAGTTCATAAACGGCTATAGTGACACATGACGACAGAATAGCTCAACAAATGGAAAAACAGTTCTTCAGGAACACACAACATCACCAATCTGCAGATGGTGTGTGTGTCTTTTTAAATTTTTGTGATGATGATAGAAACAAGTAATACATTTTTTTTTTGATGAAGCCGTTCACATCAATCCAAATATTTCAGCTTTAATTCTGTATCTCACGTCGTAAATGGTTACATCATATATCGTAGAATGTGACACAACATCGATATGTAATTCAAGAATAAAACATGAGACGCCACTTCTGCTTTTGCTGCTGTAAACCGATGTCTCCCACATAAACAATCGAATACTGAGTTATAACACAGCAGTCTGATGTGTATAGAGGAGCGTGGCGTTATTTTACAGCAGTCTGGTGTCATTTGAATGTGATTTAATCGAGATAAACACAGTGAGCGGCCGCAGCAATGGCACTGCACTATGGCGTGGCACTTCTCAAATCAGAGGCTGC
Organism: Sebastiscus tertius; assembly: GCA_916701665.1. Classification (NCBI taxonomy): domain Eukaryota; kingdom Metazoa; phylum Chordata; class Actinopteri; order Perciformes; family Sebastidae; genus Sebastiscus; species Sebastiscus tertius. The sequence continues at coordinate 34,135 of CAKAOH010019861.1, forward strand.
AGATTTGTCAACATATGTGTTGTGCTGTCTTCAGAAGGCTGATGGGTTTTAATGAAGTGAAGCAGAAGGTTTTCATACAGTATAAAACAGCTACCATAAGAATCACTTCATTTCTGATGATGACTTAAACACAATTTCTGTTGGCAGAAGTTCTGAGACATTTCATGTTTAGTCATAGACCGTTTCAACGGAATTGCATTGCTAGGCAACAGCTTGGGTCCATGTTGGTCGGCTTATGTCATCCACATACACTGCAACAAGGAGCCTATGAGAGAAGGACGGGTTATTACGTCCTTGTGACACCATTCTAGTTTTGCACCTACCGGTATAAAGGTCCACATCTATAGAGGGACATAGAAAATTAGCGCCACCTCCCGGCAATGAGGACAAGAGAGCTGTTAGACCTCCTGACTATTATTAAATATCAATATAGTTTGATAGTTGGTTAGTTATTGATAACAAATGCTCTATTAAAATCAAATATATATAGAATACTACAGGCTTGGCACCGATGTGTATTCAGTGACGTATCGACGCTTCCTTTTTTTACAGGTTCCTTGCACTGCAACAGGAAATAAACTGGAACACATTTAGAAAGTTTACAACTCTGAAATAGTCTATACATTGACAAAACTTTTCAAATATTAGATTGGACTTCTGAGAAAATTAACTCGTAGAATATAAGACCAAGTTTCTTGTTAAACAATAATTAAATCATTTTCTCTTTAGTCGGGGCAAAATTAAAGAGTTCTCTAACTAGAACACAGATAAATGTGAATGATTTCGGGGCCTTGCTGTACTAATGTTCCAATGAAAGCACAGAACTGCTCCGCTCCGCAGCAGATCAGACCATCGTCTGTTTTCATATTCGTTCTTTGAACTTCCTCCGCGCTCTGAGCGAGAGGACAGAGTACAGAGAGAGAGAAAGTGCAGGAAAAACAGCCAGCTCAGGCCGTCCTCAGGGCTGGAAAGTCACACAAGAATAAGTTGAAAATAAAACTGGATGCCAAGTTTCTGCTCTCGCCCATCTTCACAACTTTAATGAGTTTGCACTTTGGTTTCAAAAAGTTCCAAATAAACCATTACGTCTGCAGGGATGCAGTGTCGGTGCTAGACAACGATCAATTGGTCTTTCTCTTTATCTTCTTAGACCTTATTAGACCTTGAATCAACCCACGCAAGACTCAAAGACTACAAATACAGTAATTAAACAGCACCAGTGTTCATTACTCTCTAGCTTCCCAAAATAACCTTCAAGTTCTAAATAGCATCATCACCCAGATTTATTCCAGACATCCCCTGACCTCATAACTCGTGGTGCTTCAGAAAATAAATACAATACTAATAAAAGCAAATAATTAAATACATTAGGTAATGCAATTCCAATCACTTATAATGCATTTAGACAACTGCATTTGTCTTTCATTTTGCTTTTAGACCTCTTGATATATATTTAAATTGTCCAGTTTAAAGGTTTTTCTAATCTGAAACAACTCCAAAGAACATTTATAAACGGTTATTCTGAGGAACATCAGTTTCCTTTTGTTCCATTTCCTGCAGGTGATGTATCAATGGTACCACCAGCAGTTTCCTCCAGACAGGATAATAGAATATAGAATATAATTGCTTTAACCTTATGTCAAGTTTGCCCTTGATACGACTCTCCGTTGACCCACTTCTTGTATTTCATACCACGCTTGAGCTTTCTGCCAACCAAAGGCCAGAAAATAATGGTAGAAAAGTGGTAACTGAAGAGCTAATTTATGTTTGGAGCTGGACAATCTAATTAGTCTCGGAGTCTAATGAATCAGGAAATTACTTTTTGAGTATTCACAAACCTGCAAGTGGCAGCGTTCTTTAACTTGCAAATATGTTAATCTTGATTCTAACCTGTTTCAATATGATATGGACAGATTAGCCCTGGTGGGAGAGCTGATATTTTGTACATAATTTGATCGAAACTGATACTAACTGATTGTCAATTCGTCATGTGGTTTTGATTTATATTTCTTATCATTTAATGTTATGTTGCAGACACATTTATGACCACATTGGTGAATGATTTTGGTTACTTCATTCTTTGGACAGTGCACTAAATTCAACGTAGTGCAATATCCGTCAGATACAGGACGACATAATCTAACTCTTACAGTCTCACAGAGCTTACACAATTTGTCTCCTACTTGACAAACTTTGTTTTTTCTTTGCCTCTTGTCATTATTGGATGAGGAAGCTTTGATCTGGAGGAACCTCTAGAGAGAACTAGTTGTCGAATGAGAAGTTGGTTCCTTTTATTTCCTAGAATTAAAAGGTACCTCTCAGTTTGTCATCCAGATCAATTAGAGAGACCACGTAATTAGAATAAATTAGTTTTGAAACAGCGCTCCCTGGCCCCTCTCAGTCCAATCAATATGCACTTCAACTGTTCTTATTGTTTAGGAGTTGAATTGCTTTTAGAAGACATGTAGAGCTTTGTATAGTATAGTAAATGATAAACTACATATGGCTTAGGTGTTTGCTTAACATGCTCTGCAACACACATAGACAAACCGGTCGATGTCTTATTCCTCCCCGTGAGACAGGATTGATCACTGTGTGTGTTTCTGTCTCTGTGTTTGTGTTGCATGTTGAACGTAATAAATATAAGACATTACATAAATGTTGCAGCATGCCGCCCTCAGCTGTTCCCGATAGAAGCCAGAGACTCCATATATGTTTCAGCCGTGGACGGTCGAGTGGCAGACGGTGTAAATGGAGACTGCTGGTAAAATGCAGGCCGACTGTGAACGCAGCACGCCAGCTCTGCAGGACCTGGCTCAAGAGAGAGATGCACTACCTTCAGCACACACACACACACACACACACACACACACACACACACACACACACACACACAGAGCATACTGTACATACGCGTTTGTGCACATAAGCGCATGCACGGATGCATTCTGAAGGGACAGAGAAGGAGGCACTCGAGGCAGACAACACCTCTCTCTCTCTCTGCCTGTCTGTCCTTTTCTCTGGGGCTGCAGCTACAGCAGGGTTAAGAAGTGGAGGAGAGAGAAAGTGAAATAAAGCCTTCTTTTGCGTCACCACACACACACACACACACACACACGTGCACACACACACACACACACACACACTCACACACACTGACGATAGATCGATGAAGCAGTGAAAGAGGGAGGCAAGGATCGAAATAGTGACTTGAACTACATTCAAATGATCACACAACATTTCTTCAGACTGCTTTTAAGTGTCAGGAACAATTTATCTCTGCTGCCTCCGTGTACGAGCATGATGTGAAATAAGGGATTATTTAGCATCTACTTGACGTGATGTGATTGATGGTATTGAAAGCCCACCTTTCTTTCCATTTTGTAACCGTGAAATAAAGTCTGTGGGCAGCAGATAATGCATTTAGTGTATTATCATCTTAGCTTCTTTCTGTGAGTGGACGTGTGTGTGCTGATTTTTGTTTAATCAGGGATTTATTTAAACTGCTGCCAATGTTTAATGAGGATAGCATCCAGTTTGTTATTGATCTACTAATTTAGCCCAACAAACTGCACATTCTCTAGCCTGGGTGTTCTGGCTGAATGGACCGCTGGCCATCTTTCACATATGTGAAAATAGCAGGTTCCAGGTGAATCTCATGTAGGAGAGACATGCCAACAATCTACAACTGGTCCTTGCTTCACTGCCAGAAATGTTGCCATATTCCACATTTGTGTATATAAGTGGTGGAACAAAACCCCGGCCTTCTTTCCAACTACAGAGGATCTGCAACATTACAGTGTTTTCTTGTAACAGGTAGAGATTTCACCCACAGGCACAATTCAGTGCAAATATTTCAATGAATGGCATCAGTTTGTATCAACAGATTTAATAGTCTACAGTATGGACTGTATATAAGAAGTGGATGTAGTCACCTTGACTTCAGCCATTGGTTTGTGGACTGCCGTTTTGAAGCCTCGAGTTCAGCATTTTGGCCGTCGCTATCTTGTTTTTTTGCAACCAGAAGTGACACGAGAGGGTGGAGCTAAATACCTCCGAACGCTGATTGAGACATTTTTAGGCGACCAAGTTGTTAATATTAACTTTAACACACTGTGAAAAGGTTAAAGTTCTAAGACGAAAACACAGACGACACCCAGACCGGACAACACCATGGTAGCGACCCATCAATCACAAGGTAACCATGCCCTAAAGCATCCCCTGCTTTATGGTCTATTTGACTCTAAATGGGACCATAATTTACTAAATGAACATCATGCTGTATTGAAGAAGACTTGAAACTAACGATTGAGACCATAAACTCATGTTTACAATGTTTACTGAGGTAATAAATCAAGTGAGAAGTAGGCTTCCTACTTCTTTGCAACCAGAGGAGTCGCCCCCTGCTGGCTGTTAGAAAGAATACAAGTTTAAGGCACTTCCACTTTGGCTTCACTTCTCAGACCCGGAGGTTGTCCACTGGTCTACAGCCATGCTAGCGGCTCTGTGAGGCTGTACTCAGTGCTACTCACGATAACAAATCTAACATGCTAGCACTAAACACACAGTTCATCTGAGGCTAACGGGACATCAGGCCAACCGCTGTGTGTGTGTGTGTGTATACAGTGTCTTACCGGAAATGTGATTATTTCCCATGATATGATGGGACTATGTACTGTAATAAATGAATCACCGCAGAGAGATGTGTCGTGATTAGAATCCCATCACTGACCCGTGAAAACAAAGACGCAATATGACACCTCAAATTTTCAATTACGCTGGCAAGTAGCAGCCATTAAACTGCCATTACTGTTATTAAAATCTCTGCCATCTTTATTGCAGGATGAAGCTCAGGAGACGCTTTCCAAGCCCCAGTGGGAGACATAGATATATATATATGTGTAACTGAATAACTTACATTCAATTACAGCCCGTTGAGACCCATAGCATTACCAATGATGCTATTACCGCTGTCTGGAATATGGCCGACGGTACTGCCAACAACCTGGCCACGGCAGTCATTCTCAATTTAACATCCTGTTTATTGGTTTAGAGCAGCTGCTGATGGCAAAAAAAAGTCGAAGCTCATTCCCTCTCTGCCACTGTGATATTGTTAGCCTTGAACATAGCGTCACCGGGCCCTTTGTGAGTTACCAGCACACTGCCCGTTCGGAAAAAAAAGAGAGAATGGAGTACAGAAGAAAGTAGGCTGGAGGGATAAAAACCTAACTGAAACAAATGATGGGCTTGCAGCACCTGACCAGACGGCCCAGATTCATGGGAAGCAAATGATGGATGAGTGTCGCTGGGGGACGCTCGCACGAGAGGAGGGAATTGGATTTTACAGAGGCAAACAAGACGGATGGATGCAGACCAAGCCACCCTGTCTCCACGGCTAGTGACTCCGCTGTCTGATACCTCGGAGAGGTCGGCGAGAGGAGGGCCGGCACGTCACATTTAACAGACAACAAGGAGGGAGGACAGGCGTGCTGGAAAGTAGGACAAGAACAGGCTGGCCTACTGTAAAAGCCCATGGGATGCTCACAGATAAAGAAAGAGCACTCACACTGACAGCGGAGTGCTGCATTTACTGAGCCGCAACAATAGCCGGTTAAGACAGCAGCGCGTGTGATTTTAAGCTTGTATTAAAGTTGTTTGTTTATGTGCTATTTATATTAGCTTGCAGCAATGGATTAGTCACCAGCTGTATTACAGGTTTGAGCTAAAACTAAGTATTATTTACCTCTCTCCTTTTTCACAATAGCAGTGATTTAAAGTGGCCTGTGAGTCACGTGTTGTAATGACTAATGAGGCCTCAGAGAGCTGCAGGGAGGTCACAGTCTTAAAATATCTAAAATCAAAAGCTGCATATATTCACGGGCGTTACAGAAACCCGACGTGTAACACATGCAATTAATATAACAGCCTCAAGGTTATTACAATCCAAAATCCCCCAAGAAAAGAGATGTCAGAATTGGGGTTTTATGCTCGTTTGACCTGGAAAGGACAGCGCTGTTGCTAACTGCTCACGTTTCTGGGTTAAAAAGTTTTTTCAAACCACCATAATCTAATAAAAAAATGCAATCCAATTATATATATCCTCCCGTTTTCACAGAGATAATGCAAGCGAATAAGCAGCTTCAGTAAACCACTTTAAGTGAAGAAATAGGGACAGAAGGGCATGGAGAGGAATCTGGGCTAAGCACGGAAGGTCTCAATGTGCTTTCCCTCACAATAATCGTCTCTAAATGGTCCACGCGTGCCGTGCAGTCTGCTTTGTGTTTTTCCCCCCTCCCAATAAAGACTAGCGTGAAGAAGACATCTGGACAGTCTTGGAGTACCATGGCTCAAACATCTGCTACAGCTCAACGGCAACAGGACCGTGTGTGTGTGTGTGTGTGTGTGTGTGTGTGTGTGTGTAACAGTGCAGGTGTTCCTCCAAGAATACGCAGATTTCCTCATGCTGGAAATTGACATAATCACTTCATTTGTGTCAGTTGTTTCGCTGGGAGGGACAAGTGAATGATCAGTAGGCTAACTACCATAACTGGGGACAACTGGATTCATCTGTTACCATCTGCGCCGAAGCTTAATGTTGAATGAAGAAGCATTTTAATAATGGAGAAGCAGGCAGCAGAAATGTCGATGTCTTACGGTTTGCTGAGAGTGACTCTGTGATTAGAAATGATATGATTGGAATGCCGAAATCGGAGTAAAACGTCGGAAACGAATCAGTAAGATTTGCATTATATTTGTGGAATTGCCTGATGGATTTGTCTAATGCAATAATTGTGCTGCTTTGATTGCCCTTCGTTGTTCAGTGATCCCTGCAATTGGAGTCGTACTGTATGAAATGACGGATGTGCAGATGTCCCCGTACTTTGTGTGTAATGACTGATGTAACACTTTGCCTCTCAATCGATTCTCTTTGCCTCCGGCACAGCGAGGCTCGTAATGTCACACCTGGCTGTGCAGCCCCTTCTCGCTGTTTCATCACTATTGCGTTGGGGACCAGATGTTCACGTAAGACGTTATGTAACGATACATTCACTCAAAAAGGTGTTTCAGTGAATTGACTTAGTGATGGCCCTCCTTGATACTGAGACACTGACGCTTGTTGCACTCGACACACGTGTCAGAGATTGTGAGAAATAATGATCGTCACACTGTGTGATGGATGACTTTTGAAGCTTAAGACGTCACTGAACCTCAGAAAATCTTTGGTGTTGGCAACAGAATGAGCGATGACGCGTTCACTTTCTTTGATTCCACGTAAGAGATATTGGCAGAAGAGCAGACAAATTTGAAGGCTGAGAAATAGGTGATCAAGAAGTAGGGCGCTTTCACATTCATTTGGGTGGTTGTGAACGCAGCAATCGCACTCTGGTGTGGACCAAAACAACACAACGTAAGCGTTCTCGGACCGTTCCCAAGCGAATCAAAAAGCAGGCTGCCTGTGTGGGCGTTTGTTGAGATGGACACAGGTAAATGACAGGTTAACATGAGTGGGAGAGGACTGACCTGAATGTTTGCTTGACATCTGGGCTGAAGAAAACTGACAGAATACGCTAAATACACTCCACAAAACATGGTGTCCGGCTCCGTGAAGAGAGGACCCGCTCTGTATGTAGACGTAAACGGCTCATTCTAAGGTAACGAAAACACAACGATTCTTATTTTCAGGTGATTATACACTAAAGAAAACATACTTATTAATATTAGTTTCCAAGTATGCCAATAGATCCCCCTAAATGTGGTCCTTTAAAACATTTATTATTCTTTATTGACAAACATACTAATGTGATTACTGCTACTCGCTGCAATTCATTAACAAGAGAATATGAATATCAGAGGATCAAATGAACATATGCCGTAACTCTTATAAGTGTTTTTTAAAAAACTGAAATCAATATGGTGATGTGCCGCTGCGTCGTTGAGGTTGAATACCGTTGCTGCTATAGTTTCTGCAAACCCTCAAACGTCACTGTAAAGCTTCAGATCTTTTTTCAAAGCACACGGTAAGAAAGTCCCTAAGCCTCACAAGACTCCGTCCGCCCATTATCACTGGATCCACTACTAGCCACAGAATACACAATGAGGTTAATGTAATGCAGAAAAGAAATATGGATTTTATCATTGAAATGCTGCCTGCTATACCTCTCGGCTCTCGGGGAATCAAGGGATCAATGCCTTTTGATCACACGTTAAAACAATGTTCCCAGCTTCTTTCACTGATATGTGAACGGTTCAACGGCGAGCTAAAAGACAGAGCTCTGCTTTCAAGTGTTCTTTTCTGGCAGCTCAGTCCCCTTCATGAAGTTAGTGCCAAAATGTGTACATAACGTACTCACAAATGGCATGTACACACATCCACCTACTCAACAGTAAAAAAAAATGTATTAAATACACAGTAAATTTTGTGCTAATTAAATTTGGATCACTGTTAAAGAAGACTGGAATCAGGCTAACTGGATGATACTTTGGATATGTGGAGTTTCCAGGAAATGAAAACTCGCTGGCATTGATTTTCTTTGCTGAAAATGTGGAGCAATATTTTATGTATTTCTTTTCAATACTTCATTTGAATCCTCATGCGGATGAACCACAATTACAAACACGCACGTCATGTAGTCCTAAACTTTCTTCCTAGTGATTTACACGAGTTTTGTTCAACTTGTAAATGATTGACAGCAAAATATTGTAACAAATTGCAATTTAAAAAAGATAGTAAAAGAGTCTTTGTTTGACTAAATAAGAACAGTTTGACAGACTATTCTTATTTAGCAGACTTCTAAATGTCAGATAATGAATTCCTGTTTTCATGCAGAAAATGAAACTTTCCAAAGTGGCGACATCCTCCTGAACATTTTGTTCCTGTCCTCTATATTAGATTTCGTCTGTCACACCCTTACAAAGAAGTAACATTTGAAAGATTTGTTCCTGAGGCTCGCAAGGTGTCTTCTTTGTGTCAAAGGTTTTGCTGTTTCTCGCTACTTGCATCGCTGCACGGTTGTGATTCGTCCAGGAAAAAGCCGGTGGCACCGGTCATTAACTACAGACGACCTCTGTGCTAAATGACACACGTAATCAGCCGAGCAAATGTCGACTTCCTCTGAAGACAGTTTCCTCGTTGTTTCTCGAGTTGAGAAAGTCTGAATCAGAAAGTGCCCCAGATCTCTATTTTCACATCTGTGACTCGGTCCCTGGGGAACCCCTCAAAACGGCGATGACGCGCTGCAGTGACGCTAGCCGCCTTATAGCATTCATAGTCATCACTACTGACACACTTCCCCCGCTCCATAACACTGCTTTAGAGGGGGATCCAAACAAAAACATGCAAGAAATATCTATATAAAGGCTTTATAAATATCTAATATCTATATTCGGTTATCGCCTGTTTAAGCCAACCTAACCAATGCTGACGTGAAACTTTATTAGACATTGCCCTACATACATACTACAGTATGTTCGGCCCAAAACACTGAAATAGTGTTTGTTGTGTCTGCTTTAATGGCACTGCAGAGGAAGGTGCTCTTGTGCAGTTTGTTCTTCGTTGTGTCTTTAAAAAAATGGCATATTTTTAATCGAATTCTCACAGTTTAGACGGTTAATCCACAGAACAAGAGCAAGAAGAGCATAATAACTGGGCCTTGACATTGAGTTTTAAAGACTTAAACAATTCCATAAGCTGTATTTATTTATTTATGCAGTAATTAACTCAAAACTACAACACAAAAAGTGGAATTAAAAGCCACTCATAGCTAAGAATGAGGGTAATTTCAAGAGGAGCTCTCAAGGTTAGACTAGAATAATTAACCATTGAGATACAAGGATTATACCCACATGTATCATCATTAGGGCTGTCAAAGTTAATGCGATAATAATATGTTAACGCAAATTTGTTTAAACATCATACTGGCCTCATATGAAACTCGAAAACCTAAGGAATACAGTGGTACCAACCCGGTCATACTATCTTGTCACGAAGGAGGTTCAATAACGCTCCAAATTTACGCTACCTTTTAGCGAGGAAAAACTGACATGGCCATTTTATGATAATCACATGCAGTTTAGGGCAAGTCATAGTCAAGTCAACACACTGACACACTGACAGCTGTTGTTGCATGTTGTGCTTGAGTTTGCCATGTTATGATTTGAGCATATTTTTTATGCTAAATGCAGTACCTGTGAGGGTTTCTGGATAATATTTGTCATTGTTTTGTGTTTTTAATTGATTTTCAGTAATAAATATATACATACATTTGCATAAAGCAGCATATTTGCCTACTCCAATGTTGATAAGAGTATTAAATACTTGATAGATCTCCCTTTAAGGTACATTTTGAACAGATAAAAAAGCTGTGATTCATTTGTGATTAATCATGATTAACTATGGACAATCATGCGATTAATCACGATTAAATATTTGAATCGATTGACAGCCCTAATCAAGACACTTAATTACATTCATGCAAAATCTTGTAAAATTGATATAAAGCAGTAAACACAGGATCCTTCACAACTTCTAATGTTTTTATAACCACAGATTTCCGTAGAATAGATGCATTATAACAGCTTCTACTGTTTGGAACATTTATATAATAATGAATCTTGCACGATTCTTGATCTATTCTTGTTGGGAATTCACTGGCTGAAGAAGCACGTGGTTATTTTGATATTTCCAGCACAAACGTAACATCACCAGCAACAACTACATCAACAGTTGAAGCTGCACGCTGAAACACACTGAGACTCACAATCCACACATAAAAGTAGAACAACTCAAGCTGGGTCCTCATTCTGTTCTGCTGAGGCTCTATCTCTCTGCACCAACAAGACTATTCTGTACATTTTGTACTGAGTTGTAAAATGGGGACAAGATAGAAAATCGAAAAGCATGAATCAACTATCAGAGGTGTGAGCGAAGGGGGGTATTCAGTCGGTTGCAATCTGCAACCACACCACTAGATGCCGCTGAATCCTACACACTGTACCTTTAAATCTGGAATGAAATAATGAGGTAGTTTCATATTTTTCACATACAGTAAGGAGGAAAGTATGTGACGAGAATGCAAAACAAGAAAGACTACTCAGCCGCTACGGAGGTGACAGAACAATGGATTCACTTTGTTCGCAAACTGAAGGACAAAACTCAATGCAGTGCCACAATATTCATTTACACAGCCATAACCTCAAACACAATTGATCAAGTCAGATATTCTCCACACTTAAAAGAAACCTTGATGCAACTCCAGTTCTTATTCGTACATATTTCCATCTCTGGGCAAAAAATAGCAGATTCCTATTTCTCCGATTTAAATAAACAGGACTGCTGCTGCTTGAGGCTCTCCTTTAATTTTCCACTTCATATCCTGAGTCAAGCCGTGTAAATATGACAACCGTGCCGGCCTGTCACGGAACAAATCCGGCATCACCTGCAGAGAGGAAGGATCAGGACAACTGGTGTTTTCACCTGCATGCTGTCATTCACGGGCAGAGACGCTCACTTAATGAAGCGATGTCGCCCTGAATCCTCGCTCTCCTGAGGCGGTTTAGAGTGTCAGTAACTCATCTGCAGGATGTGAATAAGTGATTCACTGACAGTCAGATGTGTCACAGGATGTGATCTCCCGCTGAAGTTATGGATGATTTAGCTGATTTAAGGAGAAAACAAGATGGGGATGAGTTGGCGTATTTCTCTGACCTCGCTTGGCTGATTAATAACCTGCTACGTGCACCTCCTGGGAGTTTGGCTGAGGCTTACGATTCACAGGTGAGAAGAATGCAATTAGCATGGATGGAAGAGGCATTCGGCGCGGCAGGAGTGCACCGCACGCAGCGTGAGCACTGCTCTACTTTTACGTCCACGACTTTTGCAGGAAAACAAAACTTGGATGTAGGCCATGTTCATGCCTAAAGACAGCTGAGCCCACTAGCCTTTGCTGTGGTCCGGGCTTTGTGAGCGTAAACTCCTCCACTAAACAGACCGCACTTCCGACTTTGACCGGATTGCTTTCTTTCTTACCGCCCACGAGACTTAACGCATCACATTTAAAATGCTAAGTAGAATTGAATATGTCAACCATAACTACAGAGACTCTATTAGTCCTCTTTAATGTAAATCACAGAGAGCGTTGGGAGATTCCTTTGAAGAGTGGGAACATCACTGTGACACTGCCAGGGGCTTTGGAGGTGCTCAGGCAGCGGCGAATGCACGGAAATACAGCTTAGTCATCTCTGACTCCGAGCTGTGTGTTTGCTGGTGTGTGAGATCACCGGCTTTCTCTTCCTCCTCTCTTTACCGTTCGCGTTATCTGTCTCTCCTCTTCCTCATTGCTGCTGTACGTCACTAATGAAATGTCTTCCCTCCACCATTCTCATCCGCTCCGCTGTGTGCTGAAAAAGGTCTCTCCACTCTGTCCTTCTCTGCTTCTTTCTATCTTTCCCTCCTCCTCCTCCCTCTTTCCCCCTGTGTGGCTGCTGAAAGCTCTTTAAAGATGCCCGAGGGCTTAACCACTTTGACATTATTACATGAGCCTGTCTCACTCAAACCAATCCCAAGCCAATTGAGAAGCTTACGTCTTTGCCACAGCGGCTTTACTGGGACGAGGGAAGCTCCTAAGTCCACTGACATGACCAAACACCGACTATAGACTTCAACGCACCTGGCTGATTCATGGATTTTTCACCATGTTTTTAACTGCTGAATGGACAGACATAGAAATAACAGAGAGATGTAATATGCATAACTTGTGTCCATTTCTGCTGAAGAGCAGATATAGCTTAAGGGCAATCTTATATAAACCCAGAGTTAAATATGCTGTATGTGCTGCACATTATATATGCTGTTGTGAGTCACCGTGGTGTAATGAGAATACTAATCATCTTATGCAAAAGCTAAATGTTTTGTAGTCAAACAGCTGGTTTGCAAAATTCAAATATCTACAGCGCACATATTTTAGGTGCTCAAGATGAGGATCTCCACTAGTACAGGGGGCGGTGTGCGCACTCATTTGCATAGTAGCTACTGTATCAGAATCAGGTATGAGTACACATACCAGGAATTTGACTCTGGTTATTTTGAATGTGCGCTGCTTATTGTAAATGCATGTTTTCAAGACATAGATTCAAATTGTTTTGATCAGAGGTAACGCATTGCTTGTTTTTAAAGGTACAGCATGTAGGATTTGAACTGAGTACCCCTCCGCTCACTTCTCAGAGGCCATTCTTACTATAATAACACTACTTTAGGAGCAACGGAAGTCAGGCAGCGGTTGGCAATACCACGGTTTTGCACTCCGTAGCTCACGTTATCGCGGTTTCAGCATGTCGGAGAACTACGGTGGCCTTCAGGCAACTTGAAAACCCGAAAGGTTCTCTCTAGAGTAGGGATGTCACGAGAACCAATACATTGGCACCAAGTTGATGCCAAAATTCTTAAAACATGACGGTAGTCGTTTTTCTACAGTGCTGTAAACACCGTACGTAGGTACCTTCAGGGCTCAAGACTAATGTTATCCCGTAGTCCTGGGGACAACAGAAAATATGTGTGGGACGCAGTATAAATGCAACATCGACGCGTCCAGGGGACGCACCCTATAATTTCCCTGATAATGTGACATTGTGAACAACAAATCTGTGAAATTGGCAGGATGAGAGTTAGTGCAGGACTATGCTGTTTACCTGATGCTAACAGCTAACGTTAAGTAGCTCTCGTTCTGTCGACTTCAACACGGGAGGGGCCATTGATTTACATTATGATGCGTTCAGGCTCCGAAGTAGTGGGAGTTATCGTTATCATGATGTGTTCAAATGTAATCTTGTAAAATGTGAGACTTGAATAAATACAGTTTGAAGGAGATATTTTTACGGCAATATAAAATATATAATAAAGAGAGAATTATGACCTGTTTAACTTCCTAACAAAAAACAGTCCAACCATCCCTACTCTAGAGCCATGGCGGACTCCGTGAAGAAGACCCGCTGAAGGGCTCATTCTAAGCTAACGAAAACACAACAATTCTTAGTTTCAGATGATTATACACTAATGAAAACATAGTTATGAATATTATATTCCATTTCTACTATTATATCTCCCTAAATGTTACACGCGGTTCCTTTAAGAGTTATTTTAAAAGTCATTTTAATACACTAAGTCTTGAAACGTTTTTTTCAAGTTCAGTCACTTCAATCATGCACACCTCCTGCCTGCAGACAATCAGGAGACAGTCAATCATCTTAACCACTATAGTGAATCACAGAATCTGTAGCCAGGTCTGCATGCATAATTTACAGGTCTCGACTGATGGTGATATACAGGCGGTTGTGAAATTCCTCCATGGAGAAACATAAAGAATGCAGATGTCTGAAAACTATGTGAATCATATCTAATGGCCTTCATAGTAACCAGATAATAAACACGAGGTGGATTGACCCTTCAACCTTACTGATTTCAGCTTAAAAATCTCCTTTAATTTTAAAAATAACAGTAACCATATCATCATTTTGTATCGCGTGTCAGCTCATCTCTGCCCCACTGCTCCGGTCCCAAATGTACATCACCCTATTCATTACTCCAGTACTTCTTCTTCTTCCTTTTATACAATTTGATATTAAGTGAATCAACTCAACTATCACTCAAAAAGCGCCGAGCAGCCCACACTCACTAACAAAAGTTTCAGGATAGAAAACTTAGAAAACAACAAAACAAAAAAAACAACTTTTACTTTTTTGGAAGTGTCCATATTTGTCAGAGTATGCAGGGCTCAGTTGACCTGTCAGCTTGATTGCCTTTTGCTCAGCGGCCTCATGCACTGGAACAAAATGCTTTTTGGAGGCAAAGGCAGAGGCACAGCAGGAAATGAAGGCAGCAATGGAGGAGGATAAAAAGAAAAAAAGAAACCCTCACGAACAGTGTTGGGAACACAAAGATGATGACATATCAAGAAAGAGACATCTAAAGTGGTGTGAGGCGTGTTTGTTCGCAAAGTACGACCCCCCCAAGAACAATTAGGTAATCTCAGCAGTCTATTCTAACATCTGTTTTATATCTTTACGTCTATTTTTATCTTCGATGGGAGAAAGCAGTCTCTAAAGCTCCTGCTCAACCTTGACGTGATGACTTTTGCGATGAGTTTTTAAAACCCAATGCCTGACTCATATTTCCCAGACTGCTGGTCCTCCTCTCACATGCAATACGACTGCGTGGCTGTGACACAGAATGTGATAGCACCACTTGCTGTGCCAAGTACACAGTGTGTCTCTGGAGGGGGGGAAATGACTGTAGGATGCAGGATACTGTCTCATCCTGGCACCCACGCTGATAAGGTTCCGTGTTCGTCGTTAACGTGTGTCCCTGAATGAAATCCAAAGATTAACAGCGATTCAAAACAATGTCTGAGTGAGCTCTCGGTCCCTAAATAACTTTGACAGTGGACTGGAAATAGCACGGGGTCTGTTTGAACATGTCAGCTCTTCTCTTTGTTAACACGGTTATATTTGGACTTCACCGCGGTTGTCGAGGATCAGTGGATACATAAAGCAGTCAAAGCTAAGGTTTGCTTTACACATTTACACCAAATCCAACACTTTTCAAGCATTAAAGCAAAGCCACATCTGTTGTTTCTCTTCAGTATTCTGCCCAGTGGCCTGACAGTACTGGAATGAATAAAACCATGCGGTGCTCCATCTAAACAGACATGACTCATGCACATTTCAAACAGGTAACCACACTTTCTGATACTCAGTAATAACTAGAATACATTGTGTTTTCTAAACCTAACATCTTCTCTTCTATGATTTAACCATGTTCCTCTGTAGCAAACACAGCACATACATTGGCATTTTAGAATATAATATAGCCTATAAGGTAGGTGTTAATATACTCGAAGCAATATTTTCAACCACGGTTTCACTAACAACTAACCGCAACGTGGAGAAGAAGAGAAAGAGCACTGATTCATGAGAGGCTAAGCAAAGAGATCTGTCTGTCTGAGTGCAAGGATGCGTGTGTTTGTGTGTGAATGCTATTTTTGCTGTTTTCCTCCGGGTTGGACACCTGCCTGAGGCCTATGTGGTCAACAGCATAATATATGTATGTCACAAGCTATAACTGCTGTCTGAGTGCATGAGTGCATGCCAAACCACAGTAGAGAGGTTTACGTAAAAAAACGGGCTTTATGATACGTGTAGTTACTAGGAATGTTAATCGATTGAAATATTTAATGGCAATTAATCACATGATTGTCCATGATTAATTGCAATTATCTGTTCAAAATGTACCTTAAAGGGAGATTTTTTAAGTGTTTAATACTCTTATCAACATGGGAGTGGACAAATATGCTACTTTATGCAAATGTATTTATATATTTAAGATCGGAAATAAATTAACAACACAAAACAATGACACATATTGTCCAGAAACCCTCACACGTACTGCATTTAGCGTAAAAAATAAGCTCAAATCATAACATGGCAAACTGCAGCCCAACAGGCAACAACAGCTGTCAGTGTGTCAGTGTGCTGACTTGACTATGACTTGCCCCAAACAGCATGTGATTATCATAAAGTGGGCATGTCTGTAAAGGGGAGACTTGTGGGTACCCATAGGATCCTTTTTCATTCACATATCTTGAGGTCAGACATCAAGGGACCCCTTTGAAAATGGCCATGCCAGTTTTTCCGCGCCAAAATTCAACGTAACTGTGGAGTGTCATTTAGCCTCCTTCGCGACAAGCTAGTATGACATGGTTGGACATGGTGCCCAATGGATTTCTTAGGTTTTCTAGTTTCATATGATGCCATTGCGTTAAAGAAAATAGTGTTGTTAAAAACGCGTTATTATCACGTCAACTTTGACAGCCCTAGTAGTTACCCAATTTTATTTGCAGTTTGCACTTGTGTTGTTATTTACTTTCCCGTGTATGTGAGGAAGAGAAACAGATGTGGGCATCTTCATAGAAGTGTGCGACAGCCTCCTCCCACTGCATGCTCCAGGCTCCAATCCTGTTTTTTTTTTTTTCCCTGGCCAGATGCTCAACTTACACACAATTAACACACAAACACACACGCACAAACACACCCAAACACCAGATGTGCTCCTCCACTCCCCTGAAACAGACCACTGGAGGTCATGGTCAACTGTGGCGAAGAGAAAAAAAAAAGTATGAAAACAAACAAACAACACCACACTCTCACACACACACTCACACGCACACTACCACTCCCCCATCATTCATCACGTCATTATAATTTCCATCCATCCAACCATCTATCCCAGATTTGGAGCAGACAGCAGGTGGTTTAAAATCCTAAGCCAGACAAAGTCACGCGTCACAGTTCTGGTAAGGCTCAAGCACGGCATGTTAATGGGTCCACAATGACAACTGTAGCTCACTGAAAGGGTGGGACGTGATACAACTACAACTAATCACAGACGGAGGAAAGAGTTACACGTGGTATGACAACAGAAGAAGAAAGATATCGGGGGTGATGAGATAGTAGGCTCAAAAGGGATGAAAGAGAAACAGGTGAGGGATTGAGACTGTAAAAACAGAAAGTGACCCAATGACCTCAGTTTGGTACTGCTGGCAACATGATCAGATGTGTGTGTGTCTGTGTGACAGAGAGAGGAGCTCTTAGCGGGATGATCTGGACAGGGGTGTTTCAATAAAGCTTTGCGCATGGCTTGACATGTGGACGTCCTGCATAGTGACGTGTTGATGATACCAAAGTGGAGTTGTGGCCAGTTCACGCGGCCTTAATCTCATCTCCCCCCCCCGCCCACCCCCAGGGTCTATTTACCATTTCAGCGCGTTAGCCTTATTGCAAACCACGGCCTCAGAGCACACACAGAAACACACTGTGTCAACCTCTTGGCAAAATGTGCTTGTTGATTATATTTGAGTTCCACTTTTGTGTATTCGGTGTTACTGTTTAGTTCAATCTGGTGCGAAATGGCACTGTTTGATATGTTTATGGTTCAAATCAGTCCTCCTACATTTAAATGAAAATTATGCCAGAAGTGTTGATAATGCTAAAGTTAGTATTGCAAAGCAGCTGTGGGGGCTTAATCTAAATCCTTTACTCCTTCTGGAGGATTAATTGTGCATGGCGTCTTAAAAAGATTGCTTTGTGCAGGTAGTCATATTCTCAGACCGGGAGCTTATTCATCCCGAAAGGAAGAATAAGTGGAACATTTTGTCATGGCCATGCATTGTCTGACACAGGTGGCAACGCAAAATACACGGTGAGGATATTAACATGCTGTTAGAAACACATATTTGAAACCCTTAGAAATAATCTCTGAGCTTCAGCTTTAATACGTTTTTTTACAGGCTAGTTCGGTAGAAGTTACGGTACAGTTTCAGCATAAAGGTTTATTTATACTGCAAGTTAGTGGCAGCATACATTCACCGCTCTGTCAGACTTAAGAGCATCAACAAAGCATTGACATTATATTCGGGAGCAAATGGGAGGCTTTCAACAAAGGCGTCTGTCAGTTATTTGGGTTTAGTTTGAGTAGCACTGACTCCTCACAGCAACATGTTTCTGGGATCAAGTCTTTTTCTGTGTGGAGGAAATACGGCGCCAGTTCCCTCCCACAGTTGTCAGACTAAGAAAAAACGTTGTCAATCATTTTAGACATGGATGAAGGGACAATAATTGACAAAATGAATAAAAGACCCTAAATAAGATATAAAGGCCATTTCACACCAAGGATGGATTTTCATCCGAAACATTTGCATGGAAATTTATAAAGACTGATTTTGTGGGTTCTTATGAATGCTTGCACACCCCTGCTGGAAAAAAAATATTTGGTCGGACCTCGATTCCAGCAGATTTCGGCCTGCGGAAATATATGCTTGACCGAAGAAATCCTTTCTTCCAACCAATGTCATAAAAATACCTCTGTCATTCGGCACAATAATTAGCCATGTGTGCTTCTGTTTGTTGCACGGAGAGTTTGCATTTTTCAGAACAACGGGCGTTTGTTTTCGGGTTAACGGACTGTCGGACAAATGGGCATTTTTTGATCCAATGGGCTTTTTCCAGACTACAGTAGAAACCGCTTACAGTGATCAACCGCTTATATGGAGTTCAGTAATTCTCAAATTCATTCACATAATACTAGACAGGTTCATCATTAATCACCTAGCCTTTTTATAAAACAAAACATGGCCAGTGCTCCCTCAGATATCGTGGTGTACAATTATGGAACACCAAAATACACGTTATCAAGAAGAGCTTGTTATCCTGAGAACATTTTAAAAGGAAATTATCATCACATTTAATTCATGATGTTTAGATATATTTTCTGTTCTTTGTATGTATTCCATTGTTTTTATTGGATTGTTTTCCACTGTTTGGTTAGGGGTTTCTCTGCACATTTTGTGTGCTTCTTGTTGTTATTTAACTTTTTT
This sequence comes from Sebastiscus tertius, assembly GCA_916701665.1. Classification (NCBI taxonomy): domain Eukaryota; kingdom Metazoa; phylum Chordata; class Actinopteri; order Perciformes; family Sebastidae; genus Sebastiscus; species Sebastiscus tertius. Next base: position 53,556 of record CAKAOH010019861.1, read on the forward strand.
TGTATTTTTAAAATTATGTTAGTTTAGATTTTTCTTCTTTTTTGTTATTGTTTTTTTCTCTTGGAGTTTGTGGGAGGTCCTTTGTATAAGCCTGTGGTTTCTTGACCTCTCCTGACACATTTCTTTTTTTTTTTTCATTGTGCAGTTTTATATATGTGCAAATAAATAAACATGGAGTTCAGTTATTTGTCCTTTTTGATTCCAGCTGTTTAGGGAGGGAGTGTGAATACAAATAACCTTCCAGTTACAGTATGAGCCAACCTTCCTAACCTTCTCTAACCTTCAGGCTACTGCCTCCTCATCTGACTGTTAACGGCCACATCTTAATCTCACCTTCTCCTGGGAGTGCTAACGAGCGCTACACCTGCTAACATCTGGAGCCTGCCACTTCACAGTGCTAATCACCGCTAAGTCCCTATATTCTATTCTTCAGGACCAGAGCATTAATATAGCCTCCTATATTCTCCACCGCCTCTCAATTACCGACACAGAACAAAGCCCATTACCTGCAGAGTCCCTGTCTCCTCGTTAAAAAGAAGAAAAGCCTCCCTGAAGGGCGGTGGAGGTGAGCAGCCCGCTGTTACCGTTTTTCAGGGAACAGTTCTCGAGCAGAGCTGTTAAGACGTAAGACTATATAAGCTGACGTTCCGGTAACACAGTACAAAAAAGATAATATTCATAGATCTGTTGTTGAATATCATATCGATTCATTTCTTTCTTGTCATCCACGTCCTTGTCTACAGTCGTGTTGCAATTTTCAGGAAAGTGGCAACACAGCCCCGTGCATCACAGCATGTCATGCATGGTAGGCAACTGGAACTCCAGGACATTAACATATTAATGAACTGGAAATACCAAAGAAAAGCCTCCGGGGCCTTGAGGCCACAAGTCTTTTTCATCATTCTTGTGTTCTACCAGCATAATGATGCCTGTGTTTATGGACTATTCAGAACATGCTTACAGAGAGAAATTATTCATCCATTAATGAAATATCTCACATTGACCAAATACTGCTGGATACTGGAAAAAAGACGGGCCTCATGCAAGAACCACTCATAAGAACAGATTCGATCTTTAGTGGCTTGTACGAGTGATTTAAGAGAACTTGCCGCATTCACCTATTTTGAATTTTCTATAGGTATGAACACATTTTACAAATGGTCCAGACCTGATGTAGGAGTCATTAGTCTGCTATTATCCAAACCAAAGTTTTCTACTAATTTATTGTATATTTAATTACTTTGAAGTAATTTTGAGTTTGAAAATTTTATATAAATTACACTTCATAATTATGTTGACCTTATCCTGTTTTAACCTCTACTCGAATTCTAATATAATAATATTAAATATATATATATATATATATATATATATATATATATATAAAATATTATTATATTGTCTCAGGATACGTAGCCTTATATAATATAATTTGGGCTTTAGTTATGCTAATTCACAATTCTCATGAACATGTGCTCATTCACGCACAGGTGGCACTCATCATGTTTACGCAGGCCATTTACGCAATTATCTGAAATTAGGAGCGTTTGCTGAATCTGACGAGCCTCGCTCATTCGAGCCCACGGTACAAAAAAAGCAAAAATTAAATTAGGAAAAAAATAATATGAAAATGTTCTTGCATGAGGCCCAATGATGAGAATAAAGAAGTAATATTTTTAACAACTCAATAGATAGTTCAATGTCCTTCAGTAATGAAAAATACACTATGTTATGAATAAAAATTATAATAAAAGGATAAAAAAATAATGAACTTGAACTAACATGAACTTTGTTCAAGTAAAATATTTGAATGTTCCATAACTAAAACATCTCCAACCATTGTTAAGGCACCGTTATTGTTCCATTTAGTTGACAGGTATTATGGTGCTTGCTCAGTATAATGGGTTGTAAGTCTTTTCAAAGGCCACATTTCTTTATCATACTCTATCCAACTGATTTGGTAAGAATGGTGCATGTGGTCAATGTTACGTTGAGTTCAGGCTGTGGCAATCGATAAATCCAGTATCGTCTTTAACCCTCAGAGGCCGTGTTTGTGGCTGATTTAATGAGTTTGTCTGGCTGTAAAGCCGTAGAGTTAGTGTGCAACGTGTGACAGCTGCTCATACAGGTTTGATAGAGGCGGCTAACTTCGATGCTACATCATTTTGCTCTAGTTTTTCATAGAAACAAATCACAAAAGGATAACCTCTTTACATTGTTTTAAAGCAAGTTGCTGAATCTTAAATTCTGACATTTTCCATGAATAAGTTATTATGACATTGTGCTGTTGCTCTGTCCTCCTGGCTACATCTTTGTTAGTTCAACAGGAAACCCTTGTGCAGGCCCAGTTTACAGTAACATACTAAGGTTTTCTGCTTTTTATGGAAAGAAAATAAATAAAAATCCAAACAAGTTGAAAGGAAATGGAAGTGGCATGCAACAATTTTACAGCAGAAATGGTCAAGACACAGTCATCCGTCAAGTGGCAAAGAAATTCAGACACCGAGTGTCATGTCAGGAGCCCAAAAAGACTCAATCACTTTTTTGGTCCCAAAATTGCCCGTTTTCAAGAGCTTGAAAGAGGAGTGTGTGAATAAGCGACTGAAGAAATGTGCTTTACATTCCTCTATTTTCTGGCATTGACCATTTATTTCAAAAATTGCAAGTAATGGTGTGGATTTCTGTCTAACTGGCTGCATTTCCCTCGTCTTGATAGGGCGTTGTAGATCTTGTAGTAAAAGGTTCCTCTGCACAAACAGAGCGAACAAATCTCACCGCAATAAATAAATCCTGTGTAAATCACAGGCCAAACAAAGCTTTCCTCAGTAATAGTAATGGGTCTTCACAGGAGGATAACAAAGAAACGGTCTATGATGTGTCTCAGTTTGGTTTTTCCATACGGTCCAATTACTGCTTTAATTGAGGCCGGCCTCGTTAATTAGCACGGGAGATAAATTGGCTCGCTGGAAAAAGCAAATGCAAGTGGAGGGTGAGGAGAGGTTAAGAGATGTGTGGGAGAAAATTAAAGAACAGAATGTGTCTGCAGGGGTAGAAACTATAATTGGGCAAGTAAACACACACACACACACATACACACACACACACACACGCATACACACACAGAAAAACTGTTGTAAATGTTAGCATCATACATGAATCATCAGATTGCTGTTGTGTGTAGTTTACCTGGGTGCCGGGCTTGGCCAAAGGGGGTGTGTTGTGTTATTAATGAGAGGTGCTTGCGCCGGGTTTGAATGTCAAATCTTGTTTGTTGTCCCCAGAGGAGGAGATGAGTTGCGAGTGTGATGTAATAAAACTTTTGGTGAGAATTTCACGCTTCATTGCAGCGAATAGGAGGGCAGAGAAGAGGATGACGTGGCTCACAACTAGAGCAGTGGTACCACAACTGGGTAACAAAAATATAGGCCTGAACGTGTAAAATTGTAGACTAGCAAATTACACATTCATAGCAGTAGCAGTATATTCAAACTGAGAAGCAGTTTGTTTGCTTAAATTTACTATGACAAACTTTTAACTGGTTATGAAACAGTCTCAATTCAATACTGATGCTTCTATATAACCTACAAATGAGACCATTGGCTATTTCTATAATCTATATGGTTGCTCTTATTGCTTGTTATCGGTGCCACCGAGTTGGATTCCACGTAAAATGCAGGTTCACCACAAACTCCTTCAGCTCAGACTCCAGCGGGGCCTCCGACAGCGACTACCCCACCGCAGACAGACCGAGATCCGGCTTCGCTGCCGCCTTCGACCTGCAGTCCGAGCTCCGGAGGGAGGTGGAGAGCTCCGTGCCCGGCAGCAGCAGCAGCAGCAGCAGCTGGGATCCAACACCGCCACCACGCTTCTGGAGGCCCAGGCCGTAGTGCTGGGACCGCTGCAGGGAAGAGAGGCACGGGAGACCCAGAAAGGACTGCGCAGGGAATACTGTCAGACCCTGCTGTAGTAAAATGAGAGGTTTTCTCTCTGGTGCCTCGGAGACACTACCGCTTTTCCACAGGGACTGCCAAAATCAACACAAAATTAAAATTCCTCCTGTTAGCTTTAGAACAATTTAAAAGTTAAAATAATGCAGATGCAGGTCATTATTATCATGACTAACTCTCAGTGGCCCATCAGTCTGTTTATTATCACTGCATATAAAAATAAAAGAGTAAAATGAGGTCAGACAGGCAATCATTGGGCCACTCTGAGTGATGTTTACTCAATATCATGTTACATAAAGCTTTGCAACTGGCAATGATGGGAAATGTTGCTGTCAAATATTTCTGTTAAAGCTAAATCGCAGGCTTGGATTGTTTTGTTCTACCAAAACAGTGCTCCCTAATGTATTGAAGAATGCTCGTTCCATTAATTTCTAACCGCATTTTAATGCTTTCGATTGTTGGAGTAATGATCAGTAAATGGCACGACAGTCAGCACACAGTCAGGGGCGGTGTTTGAAATCACATACTAACGTACTGCATACTATGTACTCAATCAGTATGTGCATAGAGCCTACAAATAAGAGATGAAATATGATTTAACCCGCAGACTGTTCACACTGAAGTATGCTCAAGCGACGGCCGGGCCGGTCTCAAGGCACCCTGCCAGTGGCTGCGACACATCTCTGACAATGTCGCGCATTATTTGGATAAACTGGCCTGACATGTTGGGAATCTAAACGGTTACTTGCCCGCCTGAAAACATATCAAAACTTAAGAAAGGGACATATTAACAGCTTTTATCCTGGATCAAAATCTCACAAGACTAACGGCCAGGCCGGTTTCAAGGCACCCCGCCAACGGCTTCTCACATCTCCGAAAACGATCGCAGCAAATTTCCAAACGGGGCGTTTTTTGGATAAACTCATCACATATTGGGAATCTAAATGGTTACTGTCTTGCATGAAAACATGTTAAAGCTCAATAAAGTGACATATTAACAGCTTTTAGCCTGACTCTCATAAGACTGATGGGCGGTCTCAAGGCAGTATGTTCAGTACGCTCAGGTCTCATATTCAGATATCCTTGCTAGTGTAGTATACACAATCTGTACACAAAATCCACATACTATACAGTGTGATCATACTACATGCTCAATTTTATGTACATACTTAGTATGAATAGTATGAATAGTATGTTAGTATGTGATTTCGAACACAGCCACAGTCAAGTGGACGTCAAACACTACAGCAGTTCTCCTCTTTGCCACAAGAGGCAGTAGCACCTCACTATGACTAATATAACATTAGCTACTGTTGCATTTACTGTATATTACAGCGCTCATTTTAATTCTAAAATATTCCAAACAGTCTACATTTATATATATATTTATGGTTCACCCACCTCAATTTTCCACCTCTGCTATTTTGTCCTCGTACTTGTTTTTCCTTTTGCTCCTGCTTCTGTCTGGAAGTGCCTTGGCAGCATTTCTTTGGTTCTATTTGACATAAGCTATTCTACAAGGCCCGGGGCCTGTAGTTTTTAGGTGCCATTTTCCTCCTAAATGTATCACAGCAGGATATTATTTTGTACTATTTTCTCCCTCACTGTGGAAACAATAGATATATGATGTCGTACACTCAAAAAAATATTAATTCAAAGAAAATAATGAGCTGTACTGTCCACATGTTCTACACTGTTCGCGTCACAAACCACAGCTGATCTCTAACCAATCAGCTTTTTTCAGCGGGACTCCTCCCGGCAGCACGTTATTAATCTGACTACAGTTCAGGGCAGGGACGTTTATGCTGCCAGCTGGGTGGCTTCAATGTGTCTGTGGCCTAGTCTGACACCGGAAAATAAAAGGGGTCACATTCATGCATTATGTGGACATGACAACCTAACATCACATCGGAGCGATTAGACCTTTTCCTGTCAGAATAATCTCTTCACATTAAATAGGTTAAATAGTTTTCATTTCAATTGGCCAGGTGAGCTGTCATTGTTATGGGAGGAAAAAAAAAAAGGAAAACGGCCGCTCATCTGCTCATGACCAGCATTGAACTTATCTCTTCCCCAACGATCCCTATCAAAATGAGCAGCTTATATCTGTCTGAGGTTCACTCTATTAATCTTGTCAAATGGATTCAGAGAGCAAAAGATACTGCAGACAGACACGAGGCCGAGGACGGAGGACCAGATGGCCTCGCAGATTGGAGGGGGAAAAATACGGAGCAGTCAGTAGATATAAAGAGAAGAAAGAGAGGGGCGAGGATTTATCGCGCTGAGTAAAGAAGGGGGAATGAGAAAGGGGAGAAGTATTTGCAGGAGTGAGACGTCATGAAGAGAGAATCGCAGAGGGGGAGGCAAGGCAGTGAAAATGACAGGATACGACTTCTTCAGCTGCCACTGGCTCTCAGATGTTTAAGTCGTAGTGCTTTTCCTCTACAACTTGCTGTCATTACATGCAAGCAAAAACTCAGCTCCCTGTTGAATTATGCATGCGGGTTAGGTAAGTCAGGTGCCAAGACAAGAGCAACAACACATGTATGTGAAAAAAAACAACAGAAAGGACTGCGTTTACCCACAACCTTTCTTTTGATAAAGTGCATCTAATGCAGTTTTCAGTACAGAGGTTATCTTTCAGGTAAATGCATACAGTATGAGCAGATTTTGTTTAAAGGTTGACGTGACATGAGATAACGTACGTACGCTCCGAGCTTGAATTTCAATGTGAAGTATAACTTCTGTCTTCCATGACTGCACTGCTCGACGGTGCTAAAAATAACAGGTAGAGCAGCCATATTGTGGGAAATATCCATAAAAGTCACCGACTGTGGCAGATAAGGCCGAGCTTATAAATAAATTACTCGAGTGAAAAAAATGACCTTCACACAAGAACTTCATCAGGGCCCTTGAAATTATTTCCACACAAAATGAGGTGGTAAGAACACGGGCGCGCTCATGTAATTTGCAGGATTTGATGATGCACCTAGAACGCACACAGGCATGAAAACACTAATATACTTGACAACGTGCAGTTCAACGTTTCATCTCTATTCTCTGTGAGATTCAATTATTTTTGCACTAATGAAAACCAGTGATATACAATACAGTTGCCATATAATAGCTCCCGAGGCCTTTTCTCAATTACGTTTCTGCTGCGGTAAATGTTAAAATATACTTTCTCTCTTCAAATATTATCTGAAATGAGATCACACGTGAGAAATTAAGGCATCTGTCTCTGTCACATTAATTAGGTTACATCATGTGGTTACTGGATATTGAAGACCAGCAATTGGTCGCGAGGTTATTAAAATAGAAGCCACATGTTAATAATAGGCACATTAACCCTGATATTCATTTTGTATGAGAAACCCTTTCAACCAAGTCAGACATTTCTAATAACCAGAAAGAGAAAGGAACGGAGCAGAATTCAATTTTCTCTGTTCATCGGCCAACATGAGCTGAAAATAGTCTTTTTCACTGTTATATTTCTATTTTTGCTCCAATCCCTTTATACACAAAGACATGGATGGATGTGTGTGAGATGAAGGAGTTCTAGTGGGTTTATGGGTTAACATGTCCTTACATGGACATATGAAATACGGGGTAATTAGGGACAGTCACCAAACAGACATTTCTGCAACTGTCATGTTAGATATTATGGCTGGGACGACACACCTATCTCCTGATTCAATACTATCACGATACTTGGGTGCCGATTCGATATGTATTGCGATTCGATATTACGATTTCTTGCAATTTTTGTTAACTTCTTTAACACTAGACCATGGGAAAAAGTTGAATCATAAACTTTTATGGATTTTTACTTTGGAAAATATCTAAATTGATATAGTAAAATGTTTGATTTTCAACATGTATGTAGTCAGAGATGTCCTGAAGTCAAATATATCAGTCATTGTCAGGCATTATTTATAAAAGAAATTCCCAGCAACCCAAAAATCAAAGAATAAAGACATTTCCTTCACAAATTACAGGTATTTTCTTTTTAATGCATAAGGGACATGTAATGTTTTATACTTCTGGTGAATATAATCCAATCAATGTTATTTCCATATATGTATTTTGTATATATAGTTCCCTTATTTTGAAAACCGTACGTAGTCACACGTGTATACTTCCGCTAAAGTCTGTCGCTAGCTTTCCCCGTCTGGTCCGTTCTCTTTATACATCCATGGTCAGCTCCATCGGGGCCGTTGCTACAGTTGTTGCCGATTTGACCATGGTGATGAGAGTGACGACTGGCTTGACCGCACGTTACCGCAATACGATAACATTTCCTGTCCATGACAGAGTTAGCTCTGCTTTTCTTGGCAATGTGTGAAAGCCAAAGTGTTTCCATACTTTACTGTATGTGTAGTGTTTAATATGTGGGGGAGGAGGTTGTATCCATGCAGACCATCTTTTAAATGTTGGACTGTTTTTTTAGCATAGGGCTAAATGCAAAGTGAAAACAGAGTGACAGACTAAAGGTATTCGGAACTGTATGTGCTTTTCAGTTTATATATCATTATAGTTTATGTTTCATCAAACGACATGCAGGAAATGAGGGGAGAGACAGAGAGGAGGGCTGACATGCAACACATCTGGGGACGCTGAGATTACATGGTCAGGACACCCCACTTCATTATTTTCATAGATCAGTCCAGCTAGAAATCTACCCATAATGCTATTAATCAAACACAATTTACAACTGAGGCTTAAACCGTCCATAATTGCTTTGTGCAGAAGACTGTGTGTATATAAGACTGATGCAATAAATTGATCTTTCTGATTAAAAATACATGAATACGTTTGAAACAGACACTATCATCTTCAAATGGAAAACACATATTATGTATAATTCATCTGGAGCTGCCTCCAAACAGAATACAAATTCATTCTTAAACTGACATGACAGCTTGACGTCTCTCTGCATGCCGGGATCATTAGAATTCAAAAGCCAGAAAAGGTTCAAGACAGTATTGTTTTCAACTTTCAGTTCTGACTTCTCATTGATTCTGAAGCAGTAAATCCAAGTCAAACCGCACTTAAATTGGACGATTGGTGTTGTTTGGTCTTGCCATTGAGTTGCAAATAAAATACATTCAGGCAAACGAGCCATTGTTACTTGAGGTGAAATGTTTGTGGAATATTTTTGGCATTTTACATGAAATTAATTTGCATCCAACGTCTTGAATCAAATACCAGAATGTCATTTTGGGACTGGCTAAAATGTACAATTGCCCCAAAAAAACAAGCATCAGATGTGGTTTGTGAAGTTGAAGATGTTTTGACTCCACAATTTGTAAAATACATACATTAAAAAGGTATCACCATGTTTTCTTCACTGTCTGATGGAAGGATAGGTAGACAGAGAGGGCCAGAAATGAAAAGGCAGGAGCTTTAAAAGCTTTGGGAGGGATTTGGATCCAATAAGCCATGCAGAGGATTAAACCATGTTAATGCAATGCCTACACAAACTGGACACAGGGCACACACACAGGGACATGGGAGAGAGAGAGAGAGATGGTGGCATGTGAGCAGAATGACAGGAATAAGCCTATAAACGGTAGTATATTAATGTGGTGACACAACACTGTTGTTCTCAGGCAGCACTTACACAATACCACGTCAGCGTATACTCCGGCATTCAGTCTGGAGTTGAGTCAGATCGGCCACAGTACAAGTATCACAGTCCTTCAAAGGTGAGGGTCAGCAATCTCTACAGTGAACCACTAAAACTGATCTACTGAACTGATACACCAGCTTGTAGCAGCGCCAGTCAGACATTATGTCTACTTTCCCCAGAGGAAGTCCCCCCTTTCAGTATCTAATGACTCACTGTTCCAGATACGGCCCAATAATCAGGAGAACAAACGAAGCATTTTACATCTAATATACATTTCTTGCAGTAGTGTCAGCACTTTTGTTCGTTTGGCCACAGTAGATTTAGCATTCTAGAAACAAGCTTTATAAAAGCTCCTTGCATGAGGAGTTGCGCTGCAACTTCATTAAAGTCAATCCAATGCCTCTATATGCAAATTAATGGAACAAAGTGTTCTCATGAGAGAGAAAAATCCCCTGCAGAAGTGCAGCCTCGATCCTGGCCTGTGGTGTACAGCTGAGAGACACAGTCACAAACTACGGTGTGATCAACATACGTTACGAACAAGAGGAGGAATCTAGTAGAAGATCTTACCGTAAATTGAAGGTATTCCTGGTCATACAGTAGAGGATAAAGACTATGTAGTGTTAGACCCTTTACTGGATAAACAACCAATGTTATCAGTATGTGCAGAGGTCAGAGTACATAATGCTACATGATAAACATTTACTATTTGTCCCTGTACTATTAGCATTTCCTAGAGGCTTATGTAAATGATGTAATAGTGCCGGATAGGGGTGTAACGATAAATTGATCTGGATCGATATATCGGTTCAATATCATCAACGCAAAGTGAAAACATCGATCCATATACATAACATAATTCCCATGGCACGTCCGCGTCACAATTTCCATCAAAGAGTGCCTCCTTCCTACAGAGCCCAGTAATAAAATTGTCCAATCATATTTAAGTTGTCTTTTTTTGCACTTATATAAATGTAACTGATTGTGTTAAATGGATCAATCGCAGGACCCTGAATTGAATCCAATCGAAATCATGGCTTGAGATATCAGCATATATCATATCGTTGTCCAAAGAATCAATATAATATCGTATCGTGATGAAACTTGTGATTTACACCCCTAGTGCTGGAACGATCGATGAATCTATTAGTTGGTAGTATATTTATCAAGAATAATTTTAATAATCAATTTTGATATTTGAAAGAAAACCTCGACAATTCATCATTTACAAAATGCAACACTGTGACTCTCGGGAGAGAAAATAAGAGCAAATGTCGTAAATGTGGATGCCCCCGGTCGTCAGTACTACGTGAAGGTATTTCTCTGAAGGCGAAAAGAAAAAAGATAAATATGCATGCTGAGGGCAAACTCACCTTAGTTTAAAAGCACAAATAGTTGATGCACTTATGTATAGTAGCTTCTGCTGCATAATTACGTTTGGCTCTGCCCTGTCTCCCATACTGAAACGCTTTACATAAACAACGCTAGATAAATACATACACTTTATCTAAGACAGACAGAAACTGCATAATTAGTGTGCATGTATTTATGACAACAATCATTTGAATTTCAAATGATATGTTTTATGCATATGCACCGCTCCACTTCACATTAAACACTAAATTCAAATGTCGTCAGAGCAGCTCGAGCCCATTGTTCACCACGACCATCTAAACTCAGAAAACACACACATGGTTTTTAATATCTAATTAACACTAATTGGAAGATGATGTATGATGGTGCTTATTATGGCTTGTACACTATGCATTTACATACAAACAAGATTAACAGCGGTTAATTGTACCGTCTAGAACATCTGGGTGATCAACTAAGTGAAATGCTGGTTCAAATCCTATGAGAGCACTAAAGGGTGGGCAGGGAGGCACTTTAAGTGTCCTAATATGTCAATGAAGGACGTTGTGTTATGTAAATTACTGCAACGAAATGAACTTGTAAACTAAGAAGTAGATTGATTTTACTGAAGTCAAATATAACAGACATGTCTTGAGTTTTTGCTCTGACAATGAATATTGTTTGTGCTGTCTTTCCATTATGAAAAGACTACTGATGATGCTTCTGATTAAGCTTAAACTGTGTGAAATGGTCATTTAAAAGTTATTGCAAAAATATGTGATGGTTTTATAGGTTGAAATTTCTACTTATGTTCAACAGTGGTCAACCTCTGAGAAGTGAAGCCAATTCTGAAGTGCCTTAAACTTGCATTCTTTCTAACAGCCAGCAGGGGGCGACTCCTCTGGTTGCAAAAATAAGTCTGATTGTATAGAAGTCTATGAGAAAATGAGCCTACTGCTCACTTCATATATTAAACACTGTAAACATGAGTTTATGGTCTCAATCACTCATTTCAAGTCTTTTTCAATACAGCATGATGTTCATTTAGTAAATTATGGTCCCATTTAGAGTCAAATAGACCATAAAGCAGGGGATGCTTTAGGGCATGGCTACCTTGATTGATAGGTTGCTACCACGGCGTTGTCCGATCTGAGATTTGTCTGTGTTTTCGTCTTTCAACTTTAACCCTTTCACAGTGTGTTTTCAATTCATGAAATTTAATTGTAACATTTTGTTTGCAGAAAAATGTTTTATTCAGCGTTCAGTTGTTCTTAGCTCCACCCTCTCATGTCACTTCTAGTTGCAAAAATATCAAGATGGTGACGACCAAAAACCAAGATGGCGACGGCAAAATCTAAAACACAAGTCCACAAACCAATGGGTGACGTCACGGTGACTACATCCACTTCTTATATACAGTCTATGGTTACAGCATGAGGTATCCATTAACCATTGCTACCCAGGACGTAAATGAATATATGCTCTCAGATGCTTGTCCGTGTACGATTCCTCCCTACAGTGTCGTTTTATTTGAGGTAGTACTGATCCAGTCAATATTTGCAGGGGTCGGCAGAGAAAATGATTAAAAGGGTGTTTTTGTGTTTGTATCCCTGATGGTAAAAAATCTAAGCTTTTAAACTTTTCACTCCTTTGATGTTTTCGGTATGCCCCGATGAATGAATGGGTCGCTGTTTTGTCCGAGCGTCGAGCAGCTCAGTGGAGCAAAGAATTACTAACAGCTGCAGAAAGGATATTGATTTGTGTCTTTGAGTCCAAAAATCAAGGAGGTGCTATCAATGTCACTGGAAATTTAACAAGTTACACAGTGGTAGCTCCTCCCAGCACTCTTTCTTGTTTTCCTCATACGCTTTCCCCCAAAAATACACTTTTGTACTTTGACTTTTGCCTTTGCCGGGCATCCAATACACAAGAATCAAGCTGAATTTGGGCACGATTCCCCTCTCCAGCAAAGCCCAGATTTTGATGGTTCGAAAGATAATCCTTCTTGATATTCTTATGAGTGTTTTTTTACATCTCCGATCTGCTTGGAAGTCCATCCTGGCCGCACGGATTTCAAATCGCAAATATTAATGTTCAATATTTACGATGAGATATCCTGTTGTATGTAGGGAACCCCGAGGACAGCCGATAACGCAGTCACGTGGTAAAGAATGATAGTCAATTTGGAACCAAGCTGACTGAAGAAGGAAGGAGAAGAACCTCCGTCATGGCGGCTAATGTAAACGCAAAGCATATCTTGTATAATGGCAGAGGGCTGGGGGTCAGGGTGGGATATGGTGAGCAAGTTGTCTGTATCTGTGTGTTTGCAGTGTATGTTTTCTATGATGCTGTTTTGTCTGTATGTGTTTTTTGTATTTGTGTCATAGGACCCCCTCGAAAATGAGATGATACATCTCAAGGGGCTATCCTTTCCTTTCAATAAATTCCTTTTATAAAGTAGTAGTAAGATGGACCTCAGAAATGGAGGACCAACCTGATGATTCGTGGCAACAACACAAGTGTTTATTTAACATGGCTCCATGACTCCATCCATATTATTCTTTGTGAATTTTCAGTAACAAGTCATGCAAAAACTAACACTGCTAATTCTTTCTGTTCGTCGTCCGCCATGTTTGTTTACACTAAAGTCATGTTTGATCGCAATAGTGTTTGCGAGATTTCCGGTTTTGAGTGTCGGGACTCTTGTTGTTTACAAATGGAATCTGTTGATGTGTCGTGTGCTGTTTTGGCCAAATCGTTGCTCTCCTACTGTTAAACTTGTGGTCCCTCACATTTTTAACATCTGTTAGGATTTGAAAAATCCTTTAGCGTGGCCTTTATACAACTTCATTTTCCTTTGAAGTGCAACGACCATCATAGTCTGTGTAAAATGAAAGACGATAAAGCGGTCTATGGCTGTACTGTATGTAAAGAAGCTGCAGTTCCTTAGCAGTGCTCCTCTGCTCCACAACATGATCGGTGGTTTTGCTCCTATGGATAGTATCGTACAGAAGAGATTTGTGCTTAGAATGAAATTAATCCGGTGTGAAATCAAGAGTCCAGTGTTGAACCACAGGGAAGCCCACGGAGGACACTCATGATGCTGAGCATCGCGGCTATGTTCCATCAGTGCTCGTTGCTCTGCAGGCAGCACTGTGCATGCGTCTGCATGACAAAACATGCCCTTTCATCCATGCAGCAACACAACACTGGTGCGCTTACTGTACTCACGTTACATTCAAACTATTTAACATCAGACACGCTGACATTTCTATTCGGATCAGTTTTTGGCCTGAGCAAACAAAAGCCCTCAGAGTATTATTAGTCTGCACAAAGGACAAGTTCTGCCTCCCACAGCCTCATACTTTTTTTTTTTCTGTTTGACAGCCGCCTTCAGTCAAAATGCCTTTAGGATCCATCGTAGTTCAATCTAGACAAGGTCAAGGCGTGCTGTTTTTCTGTAGCCTATTAGCCAATTCTCCTGGCGGGTTCAGCCGTTTCAATATATCCAGCAACAACATCAAGCAGGCCACTGCCTCATTAGCACCGGCTCTCTAGCCCACACTCACAACTGGACAGAAGATGCTAACGAAGGCATTAAATGGAGACAGAATATCCATCACAGTCCTGAGGGTTGGAGAAAAAAAAAAGAGAGTCCAATGTACTGTACCTTGTTGGAGGGGCTGAAGAGTCTCTTGGGGTCAGAGAACAGCAGGTTCAGAGAGGAAGAAATCCTGTAAGACAAAGACGGCTCATCAGCTTCAATAATCATAAACACACATTTAATGCATCTCACAGAGTACATGTAATACAGAAAATGTGTTCATGTGAAATTGCTTCAAAGGTTTAATACCTGCAAAAGCTGGATTTTTACTGGCCAGCATAGTTTAGATTTGTGAATATGAATATTATTATAATGCTTGTTAATGTGTTTCATTGTCTTCAAAACTGCTTATTTTCTCATGACAACTTTTTCATTTATTTGGAAAATCAATTAGCTTTTCGAGATAGGCAAACTGGCACATCTAGAGAGATAAAGCATTTCAATTAAAAAACATAGATTAGATTAGGGAAAATGCTTCCTGAGGCAGTAAAACTCCAGGAACTCGTATCGTGAATCAGCAGGAACATTTTTTCCACTTACATAATATGATTTTTGGATATTGTTCACTGACAGTATAAAAGCATAGCTTTACAACGTACAGTGAAAACAGGTAGCCCTCCAAGCGGTTGTTTTGTCTTTTTCAAATGCTTCATACCCAGAGGTGATATTCAGAGATTAGAGTGCAGCACCAACAGACCTTCACTAAGCGAAGCTAATCCCCCCGACAACAAATGCAAGTTCAATGTGCTGAAGTGTTTTTCTTCTAAGACAACCATCTTACATTGATTTATAAGAGCATTTTAGGGGCAAACATATCACACAGACAGCACATATCAGACCCTTGTTTTAGGACGCTGTCGGAATCTGTCATTAAATATTATATGCTACATCCATTGCAGCCTGGTGTGACGCAAAACAGGAGGCTATTTCTAGTGACAACTGTCTGTATGACGTGCAGAAATATCAACCTGATTATTTCCTGAGGAGGGATGCTGTGGTTCAGCTGTAAAGGGCATCCTCTGCTATTTATTAGCTATTCCTAGTCTATTCTGTAGTCTCTTTTTTCTGATCGGATCACACCTGGGTGCATTTGGTGAGTCTGATTCAGAGTTGCTGAAAACTGCCAGGATTTTCAGAGCAAATACTGAAGTTGACTGGCTGTGCCATCAACGCAGTGTTAGTGACACTTGACAGTGTCAGACATCCTCGACACAACCGAGCCAATTGCAGCGATGGAAAAAAGGAAAGGAGGACTAGAGAATTTGCATTAAATGGCATCAATATAATCAAGTTTAACTGAACTTAAATTGTATCGTATAGCTTGATACACCTTGGTGGCTCAAGTTAAACAACTTATAGTTAAAATAACTACATCTTCTTGCTTTCTTTTCAACATGTAATATTGTTGTTGCAATGAACCACTTATGTTTAACAAGATTAAAGTAAGTCAGACAGTAAGTCAGAAAAACTCAAATGTCAAGGCAGCCAGGTAACTTACTTTTTTTATATCAAGTACCTTATTTTTTTCTTGCAGTGTGTTTTCTCCGATGTTTTAAAGTTCATGTGAAACGGCTAATAGAGTGCTATTTGATTCCGCATAATTACGTGTAAAAACCATAAACTGTATATAATAAGTTTACGTAGTCACCGGTATGTCACTCATTGATTTGTGGACTGCCGTTTTGAAGCCTCGAATTCGGCAGTTTGGCTGTCGCCATCTTGGATTTTTGCAACCAGAAGTGACACGAGAGGGTGGAGCTAAGTGCAAACGAATGCTGAATAAGACATTGTTAGGCAACCAAAATGTTACAATTAACTTTCATGACCTGAAAACACACTGTGAAAGGGTTAAAGTTGACTTAAAATAGACGTCTATACAATCAAACTTCTTTTTGCAAGCAGAAGATTCGCCCCTGCTGGCTATTCGAAATAATGCAGGTTTAATGCACTTCCGCATTGGCTTCACTTTTCAGACCTGGAGGTTGTCCACTGGTACAAAACAGTAAGCTAGGGAGGGACTTGTTGCAGATACTGATTGGCGTTTACAGTAGCCAGTATCGCTGAATTTGCAGCAACACTCCCCCATCCCGCCAAATTTCCGATAGACACCACCTGTCGCCCTACGCCAGTGGATTTTACAGACGATTCAGACAAGGATGAAATGGAGGAAGAAGACGACCATGATGAAGTTGTTTTTGGAGAGTGAGGCCATACACGTACGAGCTGAGATATATTTCATAGGAACTTTAAATAAGAAAATATTGAAGAAATGTTATAGCGGCATTGTGAAGGCTTTTTCATTATGATGAAAGAAAGGTCTTAATAAGAAGGTTTGGCCCAGTCGCCTGTTGTTTTTCTTCCACACGGTGAGCATTAGTGATGATATCTGGATGGTTATTGGATGTGTGCCACAGAGCTGAGACTGATCACTGACCTTAACTGCCCTCAACCCGACCTCTGCTTGATTAGAGGAGCTGGGGCTCCCCAGAGGGATCCAAGGCTCTGATGCAGGCTAAATGTCTGACCTCATACACTCCTGGCATCATTTTGGGCTTTGCCACTGGGTTCAACTTTCATTAGCCAGAGGTCAGCTGAGTGGTCTATGCGTACATGCTCAGGGTTGACATGCTGCAGTGAGTTCACAATTTGCATACAACGTGAATGGGTTCACGTATCCACATTATGTCTTTGTGAGGATCTGCATGTGCGTGTGTAATTCAGATCCCGATACTATTACAACATCCTCTTTTATATGAGAAGGGCTCAGAGAAATCAAACGATATTTTCCCAGAGTGATATTACAAACAGCGTAAACAAGACCAAGATTAAAATCTTCGGGGGTATAGATTTTCTCAGCACCAGTTTTAACACACTTAACGGCTTGGACTTGCATTGAAAGTACCCTGAAGGTTTTGACCACTAGAAGCGCTGTGGAACAACGGGGGGTGGGGACATACATGAAACCAAGTAATTTACTAAATTATATTGCATCCTTGGGGAATATCTCAGCTAGTAAAGTGTGAATCGGTTGCCATGAAACATCTGGAACAGCATCCAAACAAAAGCGATCAACTATGTAAACAGGAAGTCACTGTAGGACGCCAGATGATACATTGAACTCAACGTAATCTTTGGAAATATAAAGGTACTTACTTCCTACAGTTTAAAGGTATAGTAATTGATTATACTAGCCTAACTGACACTATTTGGCCAGTCAAACATTATTGACATATCATTTTGTAATTTGAGGTATATCATGCTGTTTTGGTGAAGTGTAATTTCAGCATTTTAAGCATGACAATTTAAGTGTCATGCCAAATGTGTCAACCATATACCATTACCTCTTTCTGCACTTAGTACACACTTACAGTACGTTATAACTAGACTAAGTTTGAACTTAATAACATTTGAGATAAAGGCATTGCAATTTGCCAATGTCTTACAAGGCAGGAAAGGCTTTTAACATGTTTGTTAGGCCTTGAGGATATACAATATGTTATAATGGGGAAAAAAACAAGTGTTTGTTTACTCCACAGGGCACCGGCAGCATTATGTTGCAATATGCTTCTTTGTAAGTACCACTGCATATACTGATGTCAATAACTCTGCCAATACTGTATTGATCTTTGAAAGTGCACATAGCTTTGGTATTTGTTTTCTGAATTTTATTTCCTTGCCAAAGGGTGCTCTTTAGGGTCATCTGAGGAGAAGAAAAACAACATTTCTACTGACTGAGCATCAATTAGTGACTAGCGTCGGTCCTCACAGCAGAGTTTGACCGCGGGCCTGTTTTACCCATGTACGAGCTAAACCTTTCATTGTGGCTCATGCTGTTATGGTTTCTCGGGGCATGACTTGTGCAAACAGTAACAGCAAGTGCTAACCGGGAGGCCTGAATGCAGCAGGGGTTCACTGAGGCAACATTAGCCTAGCTCTCCTGTGACACACTTTCTGCTGTGTGAGGCAGCCACTTTGAGCCGGATCTAACCGTTTCACTACAGGCCCCACAGCCTCACTGCTGCTCATCAGTCGCTCGTCTCTGTCACCTCCCATTCATGTCTCCGTTCTCTTTCTGTTAACCCCGCCGACATCTTTGTTTTGCCACTCTCTCTAATTGCTGTCTTCTAAACCTTGTGCACCCATCTCTTTTTATCTGTCTGATTTTCGATCTTTTTGCTCACAGCTGATCACTCGCAGTCCTGCTTTGATCTGACTGACCAAGCCGCTTTGTAAAAACAACAAAAACACCCTTCCCCTCCTTAATCCTGCTCTTTTCTTTTTTTCACACTTGTATAACAAAAGGCGTAAAGCAAACTGTGACTACTCCACTGAGAGATCGATTAGAAGAAGTCTATTTTCAGATAAACAAATACGACATCATATTTCTCTTTCTCCATTTCTCTTATTCTCTCTTACACTATGTGCTTCTCATACACAAATGTGCACACTTCTGTGTCACGTTGTCATCCTTTACTATTTCCCAGCAGGTCCCTTTATAAACAGACTCAGGCAGTGCATCAAGGAAGTTGTGCCCCCGTAATCCACTTTGGATTTGGAGGATTTACCCACTGTCCCTCTCCTCTCCTGTCAGTGGCAGGAGCACAGCCTCAGCAGGGGTGCTGAAAGGTAACAAATCGCCGAGAGCCAGGATGGTGGGTCATGGGTAGGTGAAGCTTGCGATAAAACCGCGCAGGCATCAGATGTGATATATGAGGACAGTCACCTTCCAAAGTGTTTTGGAAAGCGCTGTGGGAGAAGCTCGAGGGTGAACTCTTTGTGTCAGAGTGAGATTAAATTAGAGGATGGTTGAGAGGGCAGTGCCATTGACTTGGTCGATATTTCATATCGCCCCATGGATATTTTATCAGCTTCTCTATTTACAGAAGTAGTGACAGCTACTCTGCAACCTCAAATTATGTTCACACACATTTTAAAATCATTGTGATGCAGTAATACAGGATACACTACATTCCAACTAGATGACTAACTTACAATTACACATCAGCAAAACATATTTCCTCAAAACAACAACACTCATTTTGCTCTGGGGGACATGAACTACAGGTCAGAGGTCACTCCTAGTAGTCATCCCCGTTGTAGTCAGATATCTCACTGGTCATTGTGACAGTGTAACTGAAGCTGACTCCAGGGGGAATACTGCAAGAGACTCACTTTAGTTTAGCTTTGCTCTGTGAGTGCTACTTTCTTGCTCTACTTCATGCTCCACTTCTTGTCCCCTATAAGTTATCTCTGGCATACTTAACTTCTTTAACTAGTCCACCATGGCTGGACGCTGTAAAGAGAGTAATATGTATAAAGTTATGTTGAGTCATCTGCGTGAGTCATCCAAACTGATCAAATCATATGGGCACAAAACCCAAGTGTTGAATGGCTTTTCTAGTCTTCCAAGCACTCAAAGCGCTTAACGCTATGTGCCAACATGATGGCACAGCCTACGGGAGCAATTTGTGGTTCAGTGTGTTGCCCAAGAACACACTCCAACATGCGGACTGGAGGAGCCGGGGGTTGAATTGCTGATCTTCCGATTAGTGGACGACCTGCTCTACCCCCTGGAGCTATCGCCACCATTACAAATAAAACCATAAAAGACCATAAAAATAAGTGCATTTGTAATTGTACCAGTATCTCCATTGATAAATCAGAATTGAGCAGCAAACATATTCAGAGCAGCAAACAACTATTTGCTCTGTAAAGATATAGAGGAGTAATGTCGACCTCATAGATATAAAACAGATGTATATTATATTATATAACACTGTTTTATATTTATGATCTACCTGAGCAGAGAATGAAGTCGCTCTCCTTCTGTGTGTGTTGTAATACGAGCTTCTCCTCACTTTGTTGACATAGGTGGTCTGCCTGTGTGTGCATATATTAGTGCATGTGAGTCCCTGTGTGTGCCTCACTGGCTAGCTAATCGCTGCCGCTCTGCACTGAGTTCATACGGAGGTTACCGCTGGTAACGCTTTCTCAACCAACGGGGCATCAACCATCACAGAAACATCCTATTGGCTGTGCTCCGACTGGTGGGTGGTGCTTGGTATTTCTTCAACTGATCTCAACATGACTGCCGAGTCACAAACTTTCTCATTTTACAGCTAAACAGTACACTACAAGAAGTTTCTGAAAACATTTGAGGAGAGAAATATGCATTACAGTAACAGAATATTGATTCATATTTGATCAGTTTGACCATTTGATCGGAGTTCTCAAGTGATTGACAGCTGCTCAGAGACAGCGAGGCTCCAGCTCGACTCTGATTGGTTATATCATGATGTTGGGCTCAGTGGTCGATGTCAGCAATCACCAATGGATATTGGTGTTGTTCATCAACTTTAGTGCAAACCTTTAAGAAAATTACAATCTTTGTCATTATAGTCACATGTTTTATTGGCCATTAAAAGATTTAACTTCTAATCAATGTAACCATCTTATTAACTAGTGAACTATTACTCACTACAATGATTGCTTTGACTTTACACCCATAAACAACCTCGACGTATCGACCGTCACTCTGGGTTCAGCTTCTCCCCTCTGATTGCCCCCGGGAACCTCCTTGCTATGGTAACGACCCCTAATGACCAGCATTGTGGCAACAGCTGTAGTCGTAGCAACAGTTGGCCAGTGCAGCTCTTTCACACTGAGACAAAAGGACGAGAGGGTGAAGAGGAGGAGCGGGCAGGAGGCTCTCTGTCATCAGCAGTCAGACAGGATATGCATCTGTGTCTGCTGAACCTCCTCTCAATCCATCCATCTCTTTTTTTTTTTTGTCCATCCGTGGGTCCATCTGTCTCGTGCCCACTTTCCCTTCTGTATTCTCATCTGTCCCTGTATGTTATTGCCTCGTTCTCAATAGATAATTAACTGCTTAATGTTCTCCTCAAGCAAATGGATTTTCAGAGTCATCAAAGCACAGATCGTTACCGTCATGACAATTATTCCCCTCTTTCTCTTCCAGGATTTACTCTCCAGTTCATCATGCAACACTGATATGGCCACATTAACAATCCTGACAAATCCGGCAGCCATCCATCCAAAAAAACAAAGCAGGAGAATTATGTTTTCACACACTCCCGCCTTCTAACAACCCATTTTTCAGTCACCCATCCTGGCGCTTCCTCCATTCTCCCTTTCCCACCTCTATTCATTCTTTTATAATGCGCACTATCATTTCCTCCTCATATCCATTCACCCCTTTCAATGTTTCTACCTCTCCATCCGTCACACTATCAATTTCTCTCCCATATCATAGCCAGTCTGTCTCACCTATCAGTCTCCATCTCTAACCTTCTCCCCCCCACCCCCTGTTCTGTCTTTCCATCAGCACCTCCCCCTGGGCTCTGAACGGCCCTTGTAACCCCATGAGCGAGAGTGCTGAGAGAGCTTGAAATATTGATGGCACCCCAGGCGAAGGCCACCTCCAGGACACTCTGCAGGGGGTACGGGCTCAGGATTGCGGTCAGGTAGTTGGAGTGGGTGAACTTTAGCAAGGACACAGGTAGGTTTTGGCAGACGGAGGTGAGGTGGAGTGAGGCCAATCAGAAGAAATGATGGAGTATATGTGTGTGTGTTAAAACCATGTTATCCCCGTTGCCAGCTGGCCTCTTCACATGCATCCGGTGATTTGCTTCCAGGTGATCTGGACCTTCATCCAAAGCGGAACGTGTCTGGACTCCTGAGCTGGACTTTTTCCATACAGCGTTCACTAAACATGTTTCTCCAGGATTAGCCTTAACATGAGCGCGGGGTTTGCTTTGAGCCTCTTGTTTATGCACCCCTCCCCCCTTTCCTGCTCATCTTTTCTGTTTCTGTTTTTCGCCGTCTTCTTCCCCCTCTCTTGACATCGCTCTCCCCTACAGCCGAACCCTTCATTTTCTGCTCATTAGTCACACTCCTTATCTTTGCCTCCAAATTTTTACAATCTTCTCTATTTCCTATTCTCCTTTCTTGTTCCTCGCTTGGTGACTTTCTCTATCTGGTGAAGGTGACCTTGCCAAAGAGATCCACAAGAATCGCCATGGAGACAGCATCCAGATAGGTGATGCTTATGTGGAGAGAGGGGACAAGGGGGGATGGGAGGGGGTACAAAGAAAGCGAGTAGAAAAAGAGAAAGCAGTGGTGTGAAGGCAGCTTCACCACAGAGCTTATTTTCTGCAGCTCCTGATTCATGGTCCCATCACTCTGGTTTAGATTACTATAATATTGCCTCCCTCTATATTTCTCTCTCTCTCTCTCTTCCTTAAACCCAGGGTGAACATGAAAGGCTGCCCTGTATAAAAAAAGAATTAAATTAAATCAGATGTGAAGCAATGTGTCACGCCTTTATTTTTCTAAGCTCTTTTTTGTTTCAGAGTATCTGTGAGTCTAATTTACACGGTGAAATACGCCTCCTCTTAATCTATGGGAAGTGCTGACTCGGTCAAAGTAGAAGCCTGTCCCCCTTACAATATAAAATTAAGCTTTTTTTGAACACTGACAGCATATATATAATGTCTAAACAACTCAGCAGTGTCTTTAAGTGAGTCCCGCAGTAGTCCACTTAGCTGAATGTGCTAAAAACACAATCACAGGATAAATTATGTCAATTCCACACATTCATCGTAATCAAGATCAAACTGGCAAAAAAGTTAATATATCCTCTTTCATCTTTATGCGGTTAACGCAGTCAGACCTTCCTTTTAAACTTTTGGTCTATAGTGAAGAAAAGCTGTTGCAGACTTGATCAAAAATTGATGAGGTGAGAAAAGCTAAAAGTGCAGATGCTGCTGCGATATGTGCTTTTTTTGCAAGATAACTTTTGCTACTCGCACATATCATAGACTGATATATATATATATATATATATATATATAGACATAGACGATAAAAAATATGGAAGTAGTCTCTGTGAAATCACCCATTGGTTTCTGAAGAGCTGTTATAAAGCTCAAAGTGGGTGGCTCCCATCGATGTATAATAAGACCTGGATACAGTGCGGCCGCTTAGTCTTGCTTCCAACTGCAAAACAAGGATGATTATGACTCTTTTTATTATGAATTTTGGATCCATGGAGATTTTATATTTGTAAAACTTTCCTCAAGCCAAGAAAAGCACTGAGCGGAAACTTGCGTGTGGGGTCTGCTAGAGAAACACTACTGCGACTATTCAGTGGGCCGCATACCTGGAAGCTAGAAAATGTTTTTGGCATACAGTATGCGGCAGGCGAGCAACTCTTATTGGAATGAATAGGCACCTTCTTGGGGTCCGGTATTCAGTCCATACATCCATGGTGGCTCCGACCTTCGCCATCTTGGCAGTGACAACACAGCCAGACTCACGGCTAATCCAAAAATGGGCAAAGAGGTGGATAGTCGGTGGAGCTGAGGCGGGCTGGGTGATGCTGCAGAGCAGACAGCTAGCAACCTGAGACACTAATTCAAACATGTGAGTTATATAAAAATTCATCCCCAGTTGTTATGAATGAGGATATTATCTATAGAGATCAAAACCGTTTTTTGTTCCAGGCTGTAATTGGTTTATTTCTGCTGTAAAGTTGGACATTTTAACATGGGGGTCTAATCGGTTTCTGGAGCCAGCCTCAAGTGGCCATTTGAGGAACTGTAGGTTTTTTGGCACTTCTGTGTTGGCTTCATTTTTCAGCACCGGAGGTTGCCGCTTCACACATCTAGGTACACTTAGTCAGTTGTACATTCTTTTGATTAAATTCGACATTATTTAAAAAGGGTTATTGGTTTTCCATATAGAGAATAAATAATTAATTAATTAACTTTTTTCAGTTCCTACAATATCCACATACTGTTTGGCAAATACACCTGGTTAAAGTGAGGCTCCATTTAGGCAGCCACAAATCTTGATAAAGGCCAATGCTAACCGCTGATATGAAACAGGACGCATAACCTGTCCTCCAGGGTCGAAGACTGTGAGTCCTTAAATGCCCATTTACAAGCCTATCTACATGAATTTCTTCCTACTTCCTGCATTGGCACTGAATGTTGGCAGCAGATGTAAATTGTGTAATTCACAATCATCCCATTGGCATTATTCCTGCAGGACACTGGGCTGGTGATTCATTACCTTCTTGCCTTTATCTGCACGGATCGAAAACACAACAGGTCTAAACTAATTTCATCAGGCAGGACAGACACTGGATGTAATGAGTTCATAATTCATTTGTGTGAAGTTTATGAGAACATTAAGACAAAGCAGGAACGAAAATATTCCCAATGTGGCAGAAATTGTCTCGTGCGTCAGTGTAACAGGAAGTCAAGAGATAAACGGATAAGATGGCTAAAACATTCAGTAACGGGAAGCCATTTGGATTAGCCGAAAAAAGAAAACATGGTTTCTTCACTATCAAATTCTCTGGCCCTCAGTTGGTGTGTAGGGGAGATGCAATCAGGCCTGCAATGCGTCACTCACACAGCCGTAGGCAGAGACATTCACAGCTGCCTGTCAAAATTAGGGCATTGACTCTAAATGTAAATGTGTAACGTTTCAGCATAAAAACTTCACTTGTTATTTGTATCATTTTATACTGAATTCAAGGGGACCACAGGGAGCGTTTGATCTGCGTCGAGGCTCTCAGTGCAGTGAGTCTAAGAGTTTGTGTCGGCTTTATCGCACACTGAAGTGCATACATCTGGATCTTGTGCGAACCGTTACAGTGTATAATTTACCATGGATGGGACTACACTAACTGTCCAACATCAGATTGAATGTGAAACCAAAGCATCAACTTTCTGTATTTTAATGACGGTTGGAAAGCGAAAACAACTCTCTGCGGTAACACCAGCCTGCACCCATCATGTCAACACATACAGGCTGGTACTAGTAAAAAATAGATAAAGAAAAATACGAGAGCAGATGTAAAAGCAAAAAAAAAAAAAGAATGTTAAATTAATTTTTAATAAAGACCCCCGTAGCTGCCTCTTTCATTGATTCCCTCAGGTACAGAAAAACTTGTGTGCAAGCTGCTGCATTTCAGTTCAGAATATGCACCAGAGAAAAGAGGGTTTGCCTTAGATTCATAGTGGATCAGTTTAACAGAATCACACCATGCAAAGTTTCCCACTTCTACCATCTGGCTGACGGCGATACAATTGAGCGCAATGCTTTGTATATTAAATAGTATGTATGTATTATTACTATTGTTCTATGTACATAATTGATATATTTGGCCAATTGAGAGGGTGAAGAACAAGCTGTAAACACAACACTGACATATTATCACCTTATGAAGTTGATTTGGCAAATGTGTTAGCAAACAGTTGTTCATTTACACATCTAGCAGAAATGAAGCAACATTAGCATTCATGTTTGTGTCCACTTGATGAACATTCAACATTCATACCCTTGTAGCTCTATTTTGGTCTCCACCAACTCCTGAGGGATATATCGGGCTCTTTAGCAGCTAAATGCTCCATTATGTTTACCAGCTAGTCGCTAATTTTGTCTGTAATTTAGTGCTGGGAAAGTAGATTACAGTGGGTTTATCAGGTTGTTTACTGAAACCAGCCACAGAGATAAAGCTGATGAGATCAACGAGACTGAACCAAAACAGTAAAACAAGTTTCAAGCCGTAGAGCTGAATGGAAATGTACACCTGAGTGATGATTCCCTGTGGGTTTGTCATATGGACTGTATATAAAGATGGGCGACATGACAACTCACATGTGAAGCCAAAACATCTCAATCGCCCCCTAGTGGCTGCAGTATAGGTGATAAAGCTCGCCCCCTCCATGTTAGCAGATTGGACACGGGCTAAACTAAAAAGTCTATGTAACCTTTCCAAAGATGGTTTCTCTCATTTTAGGGAGGTCTTATCATGCTGATGTATGTTCAAGAGTTCATTTTTCTGATAAGTTTGGTTTTAATTATTTATTTGATGCTATAAAAAGGGGGGTGATACATCATGATTGACAGCTGTGAAACCGGAGGCTCGGGAATTGTACGAGAGATGAGATGTAACTTTCCACAACAGTCACCAGTCTGTGTAATAGAACATGCGTCAATTTGAACATAAATGTATTTATAGAGATATTATAGTTAGTTGTTGTGTCTTTCTAGCCAAACAGCTACCGTGGTGCTAACGTAGCAGCTAGGTGGCTGACGCTAGCAAGCTGCAGCCGTGCTTGTGATTGGCTCGGGGTGGTGTGTGGGCGGGACCTCGATACTGTGGCTCCAGCCCCCCCGATCACTACTGCACAGACTCTGGCTCCAAATTACATCAAAATCTCAAGATGGCAGCTCCTGTATCCAGGATATTTTGGCTTCACTTTTGTACAGTGGGATGAAGTGGAGATGCGTCGTCCATCTATATATACAGTCTATGGTTTGTCACTACAAGTGGTCCCAGCCCAGTAGAGTAATTTGAGCCAAAGTCAATATAAAAATATCGATAAGTGCAGCTTTAGATTATGAAATGTATAGTTGAGTAAATCAATATCTGCATAGTTAATAACTGGGTTTATTGTTTAACCAATATGAATTTGCAGTGCAAAATAAAAATTGTCATCTAATCTTTGGCAGCTTGGCAGACAGCGGGTGGCTTTGTGTGCCACGAATAACTTATTGCACGAGTTTGTGTGCATGCACGTGTGTGCACGGTGAAAGTGCATGAGGGCTTACTTGTGTCTGTGTGAGCACATGTGCATCCTCCAAATATGTGTGGCCTGTGCCAACGCTGAATGAGAGCAGTGTGACTGAGACAAATAGTGTTTTCTAGCAGCTAACTGTGGAGGACTGGATGGATGGGAGCAGCTCTGTATCTCTGCCCCCATCATTGATAAAGAGCATTAGAGGGCACTCGACAGAGGGGGAGTCAGAGAGAGGAAAAGGCAGTAAAGAAGAGGTAAGAGGGGAGAGTGAGCAATATAATTGGAGACAGTTTGAGAGGAAGAGAGAGACAGACTAGTAAAGTTTGGATACAAGGACACGGCTGTTTGCAGCAGTCGTTGCCTCTCGGCTAGAAGAATCATCCTCTTCACTTAATACAATGTGAGCTTTAAGCAATCACAATACCAGAGGGATGAGCTATGTATGCTAACAACGTAGCACAGATAATCAATATATACAGCTGCACTCACACTAGCAAACACTCACTATCAAGCTCTTGAGCGCAAATCTCCTCACAAATCCAGTTATTGGGAGTAAAATCCTTACAACTTGCAATTCAATTTCTAATGAGTCTAATTAAAAACCCAGAACAGCAAAGATGGATTAATGTGATTGTGTTGCTGACCCCCGAACACTGCGTGTGCTGTAAGGATTTATTTACCATGAAGGTGTTTTGAATGGCACAAAATAAGGCAAAAAAATAAATTAAAAATAATTAGAAATTAATCATCAGTAGAGATAAGTAAGACTCATTCATAGATTTTAATTAGACACATAACAAATGTTATATAAACGCAATCATTTATAATATAGCTGGAAAACTACTGTGCTGCTTCTTCACAACTCAAGCATACTGTAAATTCAGACCTCATTACTGTGTGTATGACTTGGTATTGGTAGATGTACATAACATACAGACCATTCACAGTAGAAATAGTGATTAAAATGAAAACTAACAAAAAAAAAAAAAAAAACACGTATCTGTGTTATACACCCAAATTCATGCCCACACAAAGTTGCCAAACCTCGTTTTGACTTGTTTTGACTTCAGGCACAGGAATATTTTGCCAGGTTTATTGTGGAGGTGTAAACTATGCAAACACAGAGCAAACTAAATTAGCATGAAAAGCACAAAACTGAGCCTGGGGCGCACAAAATTATAATTACATGGAATTAACTCCGCAGACTCTTGCTGTTAGAAAAAGTTAACCTCAGGACACTACGAACTCTATGTGTACCTGCAAATGCTTCAGCATGCAAAGTCCCTTCTCAGCCGTCCACCTCAGCCTCCTGTCACTTCATATTTCTGCTTTGTAAAGTCATGTGATGAGATTACACCTGACAAGAAAATAATACTTCATTACAGAGTTGCTGTAAAACTGAAACAGCTAAGAGGATTATGGAAATATAAACTACATAAAAAAAAGAGAGATTTGTTGTATTTAATACTCTTATCATCATGGGAGTGGGCAAATATGCTTGCTTTATATAGTGTATGTATTTATTTCTTACTGGAACTCAATTAACAACACAAAACTATATTGTCCAGAAACCCTCACAGGTACTGCATTAAAAATATGCTCAAATTAAACATGAAAAGCTCAAGCCCAACAGGCAACAACAGCTGTCAGTGCATATATATATATATATTAGGGTTGTCAAAGTTAATTTGATAATAACTCGTTAACACAAATTCATTTTAATGCCACTAATTTCTTTAATGCATTAATGCAATCCATCTTTTGGAGGTTGTAGCAGGCTCAGTTTTAAAGTCAAGAAGTGAAGATGCTGGCATCATACTAAACTGGTACCAACCAATGGATACCATGTCATACTAGCTTGTCGCGAAGGACGTTAAATAAGCACCAAACTTATTTTGGCGAGGAAAAACTGGCATGGTCATTTTCAAAGGGGTCCCTTGACCTCTGACCTCAAGATATGTGAATGAAAATGGATTCTCTGGGTACCCACGAGTCTCCCCTTTACAGACATGCCCACTTTATGATAATCACATGCAGTTTGGGGCAAGTCAGTCTGACTGACTGCAATGTAAATACATCCACGTAAATATGATCCGCTCAGAGCTAGTGGCATAGCACAAAAGGTGAGGAAGACTGCTTATGGTGGACAGGAGGGGAGGTGGATGGGTCCAACAACACCAGACTTTCAACCAGAAGATCGGTGTTCGAGACCGGTGTTTTGTCTTGTAAGTGACGTTTCTGACGTGTTTTCTGTACTGATGTTACTTTGTTTCTGTACGTATTGTATTTAGTTTACTAGGGCTGTCCAATACCATTTTTTGGGCTTCGAAGCTTCGGGGAGAAATATTTTAAGGTATTTGAGGCTTCGCGGAGCAGCGCGGCGCAACAATGTCTGTCTCCATCTCCCCCGTTTCAGTGCCGCTGACGCGCTACTGTACACACACGCACCTTTACACTCAACTGTTTGAGAATAACTAATAATAATAATATTGAGTATGAATAATGAATAATGTTGTGGGATAATTACGTATTTCATGGACTATTTCGGGATTTATACATTATCATTACATACTTATATATATATATATATATATATATATATAAAAATCAAGCATTCAAATACTGATTTGGAGGTCGAATACCATGGCAATGGTCGAAGCTTTGAAGCATTCGGGTCAGCCCTATAGTTTACGTACTTATTTTAGGCCCAACCATGACGTTTTTCCTAAACCTAAGTGAGTGGTTGTGTTGCCTAAACCTAAGTGAGTGGGTGTGTTACCCCCTGTTGGTATTGCACCGTCATACACATGTGTAATATTCATGCCACTGACATGCTTTCCTCTGGTGGACAGGTGGGTCTTTACACGCTTTGACATGATACTGTGTTGCATTAATCAGACATCAAATTATTCAGGTTGAAAAGGCCAATGATGTCACTGCCTCGTTCCTCAGACACATTTAAACCTCAACAATGTTCCATAAATAAACATCATACGTCACCAAGTTTAGTCAGAACTTGATGACCTAAATGAAGTTGACTCACATGCGTACATCGCAGCCCTGCTGCTGCTGCAGTAGTAGCAGAGTATTCTAATGAGCTGAAAAAGCCTCTCACTGACCGAACTCTGTGCTCAGATAAGTTTCTGGTCGGCTTGAATACCGTTTTGGCTAGCGGGTGCTACAGCTGGTGTGCTGCATTAGCACACTTATGAGTAGACAACGGAGGGCGAATGAGGTCAGGCTTATCAGACAAATGGATTTGTGGAATTTTGTGGAGTAAGCTAAAAGCATCCGAATAAAACTACCATTGTTATTTTTAGCAGCTTATAAAATGTCATGTGTTTGACATTTCAAATGTTCCAGTGCAAGAGATCATAGAAAAATAGCTACACAATAGTCTGATATTTATCCAGCAAGGAAGAGCCTCCTCAGAATGCAATAACAGTGCAACAATCACACACTTTTATCTGCCATACTCTGCAGCAAAGCGCTTTGCACATTCATGGTTAGGCTGAGACGCTTTTGTCCCTGAGACAAACAGTAAACACTCAAGTCTCACGGGCATTTCTGAAAGGCCAGAAGATGAAAAGACCTGATATTCTGGGATTCCTGCACATAGATTGGATTAAACCATGAGAGTTAAACATCTTCTTTCTTCTGAAATATTAAAACAAAAATCCTGGGGTGTAAACCGAATAAACAGTTACAGTCCGTGCGCTGAATCTAACTCACGCAAATGCTATGACAATGTTTATTATCCATCAGAAAGTATGCGTGCATGTGCACTAATTCCGTTAAGTCTTTACACAACATCACTACCTGGTCGTAAACATTTCAATCCAGTACAGATTTCTACCTCAAAGTCTGTAGCGTCAGTGCTGCGACTGAAGTGAGCTATTATCTCCCGGCATGGGCAACCCCTGAAGGATTAACCGCCAATCCTTCTTAAATCTGCCCTCATCGTAAAAACCGTGACACAAGCTCTTGCAGGGATACTGTTGGTGCAGCATAAACATTTATAATAATACCAAGAGGCACTGTCAGGACCCCATCACTACCAAATATCAACGGCCTAGCTTCAGCAGCTAGCTTTACCCCGGGTTCAAATGTCAGACTGTCACTGCAATTTGCTAATCCTGTTGCAGATGTCACGCTGAGAACTTGAGTGCTTCCTCTTCTGTTGTTAAACAGAGTTTGCTTTGAGCGTGTTATTTTCCTCCTGGAGAAATTATTCTGCCTTTAATCATTTTCAAATTGGAACAAACTGATCGGCTGTAATAGATCGGCTAGACAGGAGGACTAAAAAGTAGGTGAGCCTCAGTTAAGAATCTCCAGAGTTTTTCTATTTTTTTGGGGGGGATATTTAACATAGATGTCCCCAGGTATGGCAGTTGTTCATGCAAGCTAGTGCATGGTTATCCTGCAGAAGAAAAAGTGAGTCACATCAGTGTTAACAGTTTATATATTCTCTTAAGCAACTGTCACTGTCACGATAATCCTCCCATTGCCATTTTTAAATGCTAGAGCAGCAGAGCTGAAACAACTCCAAGATGACAGGTGAATCACTTTCAAACTTTCATTTCGGGGACAGTTTTTGGAAGGAGAATTTCGACCCAAATCAAACCTATATGTAAGAATCAGCAGTTCATAAAACACATCAATGTTTCGGTCTTGCTGTGAGTCAACAATGACGAAACCGGGTCTTGTTAAACCATACAACTCCCACATGTTCAGCAGCGCATTGCCGATGGCAGAGTGGAGCTATAGTGTAGAAACTAAAATCTGATGGTTCCTTGTGTTGTCAGGACATGGCCCAGGTCATTATATAGGTCAAAAACAAGGACAGTTGCAGCTGCAGGAGGAAGGGGGGGGGGGGAAGAGGGGTGAGGGGGCAGAGAAAGGGAGAGGAGAGGGAGAAAAGCAGAGAGAGAGTGCAGCAGAGAGAACAAAGGGGGAATAAAGCAATAGCATTAAAAGAGACAGAAGCTGACCTCGGAGCACCCTGGCATTAGCTCGCTCAGAACAGAGCATGGATTTGAGCAAATCAAAGCTTTCCACTTCAAAATAATCCACATTTGATAGCTTCCTATCAGCCAAATTGGGACAGACAGGTCAAAAGCTCAACAGTCAGACACATATGCACATGCATCCAGGCAACGACACATGTAAACATGCAAGTGCACATCTCTTCCTCTCACCCACAAACACCCACACACACTGTAGACTCTGCCTGTCCATCACCAGAAGGGCACCAGTTCACCATCATGCTCTCACATATCTTTCCATTTTCTCTGCCTAACAAAACCTGTCGTTCTGTCAGGACTGCAGATTAACAGGAGAACAGTTTCCTCCGCTAGTCAATTTTACCGAGGTGCCGTTGAAATAGCCTGGCTATTTTTGGCCGTGTGTGTGCACATCCGTACGTGTGAACGCAGTGACCATGTGTGGCAGTTTTCCACCGTCAAGATAACCGAGACAGCCACCCACTGCACCCCACACCTCTGTCTCTATTCTCCTCCGTGGAGGACTTCATCACTTCTCTTCATCCATTACTTGTCTTCTTCATCTTTAAGCATCATTTATATTTCCTCCTCTGCTCATCGGAGCACCGGTCCCATTTCCACTGACAGCAGTGCGAGCAATTAGGTCATCAGTTGGCCTATTTAAAGCATGAGGAACTCAAGGCCTAGATCTGCTCTGTCGCTTAAGAACATCGAAGACGGCAATCAATCGCACAAAGGCGACATGTACGAATAAGCTTTAGACACGAAAGCATCAAAATATGCCTCGTTCGAGGAGGTGTGTCAGAAGGAGTATACTTTCTGTTGTACTTCCGAAGAGGTCGAGTGGAGTTTTGCATGCAATATGCATGGACCGGTGGCCGGCAAACGGCCCCGGACAAGTGCAGAGTGTACTGCCGTTGTGAAGGTCAACCGTCTCTTACAGCGTCTTTGACACACACAGTGGGTGTCCAGATGGCTAAGCAGACTAAGTCGCATTTATTTACTTGCAACGTCAGGAAGTGTGAATTCTGCTTATGACCTTGGTCACACGACATGACCTGTGAGATGTTAAATAAGTTAGTGGACTGACTGAAGCACTAAGCCCAGCAGTCTGGGAGAGGTGATTACCGCTCGGGTCATTGATCTTAGAACAACTGGGGTGACCTAATGTTTCGAGACTGTCTGACACATTACTACTTCAAGCCCCTGCAAGACTCGGTGTATATCCACGAACCGCCTCTGTATGAGGATGCATTGATTCTCTTAAACCAGCTTAACAAAATCCAACATCCTTTATGGAGTTGCTAATTAAAAACAACTTCCAGTATACTTTATTAACTTGTCATATTGGCCATCCATCAGGCTAATGATATCATTAAAATTAGCTTAAAATTCCACCGCACTACATTGTCTGCATGGCTCAGTTAATTGAAACACTCACTTTGGGGATTCAATGCGACGAACTTATTGGCCACTACCCTGCTGTTGGGCACTTGCAATAATGCTCCACTTGTGACAGTCGAATCACAAAGTTATATTCTATTCCTACACAACATTTTATACTGCATCCACTAACTTGAGGCAGTGTGGCTTCTGTAGGCAAAGACCACAGGTCAAGATTACATGAGAGGGGAATTCACTTCAGGATAAGTATAGTCACCACAGGAGGAGGAAGACACATCTGTCGGTATAAAACAGCCTTAGGGCAACCATGACCATCCTGTTACAGGAAGCACTCTCTTGTAAAAGTATTCCACCGAGCAAGCACAGGTGCTTCAAGTGTTATCATGGGAAAAACTGTCTGTCTCTTTGCCACTTTATTAGTTTTTCTGTTTTATTCTATTCCATCAGGTCATGTGGTTTTGATTTTTGTCCAATACTATTTTATGACCAGATAACAGGAAAACCAATGATATTCATCCCATCAGCCTCAGCTGAACGCACACTGTGTATAAGAAGTGGACGTAGTCAACGTGACATCACACATTGATTTGTGGACTGACGATTCGAAGCCTTGGATTCAGCATTTTGGCCATCACTATCTTGGTTTTTGGCCGCTGCAATCTTGGTTATTTGCAACCAGAAGTGACACGAGAGGGTGGAGCTAAGTACCACTGAACGCTGAATACGTCATTTTTAGGCAACCAAAAGGGTTATAATTAACTTTCATGAACTGAAAACACACTGTGAAAGGATTAAAGTCCTAAGACGAAAACACGGACAACTCCCAGACCGGACAACGCCGTGGTAGCGACCTGTCAATCACAAGGTAGCCACGCCCTAAAGCATAACCTGCTTTATGGTCTATTTGACTCTAAATGGGACCATAATTTACGAAATGAACATCATGCTGTATTGAAGAAGACTTGAAACTAGCGATTGAGACCATAAACTCATGTTTACAGTGTTTACTGAGGTAATAAATCAAGTTAGAAGTAGGCTCATTTTCTCTTCCCTTCTCTTTCCACTTCCGTTTTTGGCTTCACTTCTCAGACCCGGAGTTGCCTGCTGGCTGAACATTGTGTTTAGTGCAAAAATAGCAAATGTTAGCGTGCTAACATGTTAAACAAAGATGGTGAACATGGTAAACATTATGCATGCAAAACAGCAGCATGCTAGCATTGTCACTGTGAGCATGTCAGCATGCAGACTTTAGCATTTATCTCACAGCACCGCTGTGTCTAAATAGAGCCTCACAGGGCCGTTAGCATGGCTATAGACTAGTAGTCTTGTTTAGAGATACAAAACACACACCAGAGAAACATAAAACTGACACAAAAACACAAATCATTGTATACACACACCGCCCGTATGCACACAAGACCCCCCAAGGCAAAGAGCTCAGTCAATTCAAGCTGTTATTCACACTAAGTGCTGTAGTGGATTCGGCGTCGCTCCCCTTCTGAAGTCAATTGATTCACCGCGCTTGTGATTTAGCATCATTCCACCCAACCAATCTCTCCCTCTTTCTTTGTTGCCCTGTCACAGTCGGCGAACAATGTCAGACGCCATTGACGGGACACGGGGCATCATGACTGGTGGCCAGACAGATAGGGACCGGCAGTCATGCAGCAACGCACTACATCTTACATTGCATTATTCCTGTCCCATTTTAAATGTATTCACATGACGTGTAATGCAGAATGATTCAGCGTAAGCACACAGGCATTTATAAAGATTAAAACCCTTTTGTCCTGAAAGCCATTTGTCTGTTTTTATTTCATTGTATAAACAAATGCTCATGTTCACGATTTCATTATAATCTGCCCTGTAATGGCATTAACTTACATGAGCCAGATTGAAGCTGGCTGTATGCAGCTGGTACGCCTGCAAAGCCCGCACATACAATGAAAAATAAATCAGGTCACGTGCACTTAATATGGAGGTTACTTGGTTCATATGAGATAGTAACAAAGAATACACTGACATGACATTAATACTATTGCAAAATGTCTCACAGTCATTATGCAGGAAGAATGAATACATGTTTACCAGAGTGATTCATTAAATGGGCCTCTGTATCACAGTGATCAATGGAGCCTGTTTAAAATTACAGCGACCACGGTGCATTGTTATTGTCACAAAACATAAAGCATGGATCGTACACCACTTGAAAGGTTAATGATATGCTCAGTAGTGATATTCTCTTCTCCCACACATATAATATGCTATTTAGTGTGCAGAGGATTGCATGACAGCCCAGTTAATGGCATGTTTCTTGTCTCTCAAAAGCAAAGGCAACAAGTCAATGTAGACATGTTGAGGCATGTGAATTCATTGATAATTGCTGATTTATTCGGGCTCCCAAGCTAAAATGAATGCAGTTTTAATGCTGCAATAAATGATACCGTCATGATGGTTATAATTTGCGCTGTAAAAATTAACGATAATAACGCGTTAAATCAAATTTGTTTTAACGCCACTTATTTCTTTAACGCATTAACCCAACTTGCGATTTAGCTCGGCCGCTATTCAATCTTTCTGAGGTTGTAGCGGGCTCAGTTTTAAAGCTAGAGTGAAGGTACTGGCATCATATGAAACTAGAAAACACAAGGAATCAACTTGCACCGTGTCATACTAGCTCCAAACTTAGCTAAATTTTGGCGCGGGAAAACTGGAATGGCCATTTTCAATGGGGTCCCTTGACCTCTGACCTCAAGATATGTGAATGAAAATGGGCTCTATGGGTACCCACGAGTCTCCCCTTTACATAATAATAATCACATGCAGTTTGGGGCAAGTCAAATCACAACATTGTTTTGTGTTGTTAATTGATTTCCAGTAATCAAGTAAGCAAGCATACTTGGCCACTCCCATGTTGATAAGAGTATTAAATACTTGACAAATCTAAGGTAAGGTATATTGATTGAGATAAAAAATTTGTGATTCATTTGCTATTAATCGCAATTTACTATGGACAATCCTGCGATTAATCGCAATTAAGTTTTTTTCTTGAGTCAATTGTATGATCATTTTGGAGGATGTAGTTTGTGTTGTTGTTGAATTGTATTGCATTATACAGAGATAGGTGTTTCTATTATTTTGTCCACCCCATTTACATGAATTTAGAAGATAGAATTTATTGCAGGAGTGTTGTATTCAACTGCATTTGTTTTTGCTAATAAACAGCAACTAGGTGTATAAAGTATGTTTTATTCATGTCCACTTGAAATATATATACAACTAGAAGGGCACTCGGAGAGCGCAGACCTCCGCCAAGGCCATGCCCTATCTCGCAATGTTAATGAAAGTGAAATATAATTAGTGTATCCGCCCCGTGATTAAGAGCCGCTCCACAGTTTAATGGGTTCTTCCTTGGCACATGCTACGCCCTTCCACTAACTTTCATGAAAGCAGGACCTGTAGTTTTTTTCACAATCCTGCAGACAACCAAGACAAACAAACCAAAAACATAACCTCCTTGGTTTAAGGAGGGGAGGGTGTATTTTGATTTTGTGATGTGAAGGATGATGTGCAGTATGACCTAGTGACGATAAAGCATAAAATAGAAGGGGGTGAAAAATGAGAATGAGAAAACTGAGAAACTACCTGAGGTAGGCTCTATTCTGCACAAACACATACAAAAACAATTGCTTTTCTTGTATAAATCTCCTTTAAATTACCTTTTTTGTCTGTTTTTGTTCTGTACCTGCTGTTTATTCTGATACAAAAAAACTACAAGATCACACTTAGACTCATTCGGACTTTGCCTTAAATGTAACACTTTAATACTTAAATGTAAATTATAAGACATAGACTGCTGGTTCGGCTTTGTGTTGTGGAAACCTTCTAACAGAAATAAAGTGCAAGTGTCATATGATTCTTTTTGAATAAATGATAATAAAAAAACAAAAAACGAAAGGTAATATACTGACACTATCGGCAGTGGCACCTTGTTCCATCATCTGTTTAGTAATTGGGATGTTTTGCGAACCTGTATTATTCTGTTCCTGTCTAAGTTCAGCAGGTGATGTATTCTGGAAAGTGTGGGGAATAGAATATATATTCAAACCGTGCTATGAACTGAATTATTCAAAAAACAAGAATGCCCAAAAACATAATGCCTCAGGCCACGGCCGTCGGCGGCACAAAGGCATGGAAATAGCACTTCCTAGTACAGCAGCATCAGTTGTCAATATAAGCTCTAATAAAGTTGTCCTGAAACCAAATGGAGCAGAGAAAATGAGAAGAAACTACCAGGTAAAGGTCATGACTTTCTAAATCTTTGTCAGATTGACTTTGACTGCAAGAGTTACGGTCAAGTGCTCATTACTGTGGAGAATGCTGTTAGATGAATCATTTCTTCTCCTGCCTCTCCAGTGCAGAATGCGGCAGGTCGGATTTTAACCAGCGCATAGCTCTAACTCTGGCATCAGTTCACTAGTTATCCTTTTTTAGAATTCACTGTGAGGTTTGGCTTTTCTCTGTAACAACATTTATCCTCCACTTATATGTCTGGCCTCTAACACTGTCATTGTTGAGAGCCTTAACCCAACTCTGGTCATGGTATCCTTACTGCTTCCACCGATAAATACTATCATCTCATTGACATCAGTTTCTACAAGTTGTCAGTGTATTCATGAATATGTGTTATTTTCCACTCTGCTTTGTTTTCACAGTATTTAAAGAGGATCTATTATGCTTCTGTGCTTTTTCCCTTTCCTTTAGTGTGTTAGTTAATTTTTTTTTTTGCATGTAAAAAGGTCTGCAAAGGAACAAAGACTAAAAAATCAATGCCAAAGGGACTTACTCTCCCCCACAGAAACACTGCTCCTGAACTGCCTGAAAAGCCTTGCTTTAAGTCATGCCTTTTCTTCCGTAACATGGTGATGTCACCAAGTAACACATTTGCATAATACCTGCCTAGCAGCTAGTTTGGCATGCCCTCAAACAAAAGCTAGTTAGAGCGGAGCTGGAGCAGAGTCCGAAGAGTTTGGTTCGGTCAACCAATCACATAGTGTTGCCAGCTGACCAATCAGAACAGACTGAGATTTTTGGGCGGGAGGGCAGGAGCTCAAACAGAGTGTTTCAGACAGAGGGTGAAAAGAGGTGCTGCAGCACAGCTCGAATGAGAAAAATATATATATTTTTTTAACATTTATGAATGTAAACATGTTCTAGGAGAAACCCAAAATAGTAAGTAAAAGTATGCACCTGAAAATAAGCATATTAGGGCCTCTTTAATATATTGTTAAATGAAAAATGACGGCGTGCACACAGCCCCCATTCAGAACAAACCACATTTGAGCTGATTTATTCATCCAATATAACAACCAACAGTCTATATGTCATTTTATTGTTATCACAACAACAAATGGCATGCACAGGCACAAGTAATGTATCAAGCCAAATATGATTCCTATCAAACAAAAAGTTGATTGCTTTGAGACAAAAATCAGAAAATATTGTATTGAGATATTTATCCTTATTGCTCCTATTTGTCATTGGTGCTGCAAAAAGCTGGTGTAATATGATAAGTGCTCTAGTGCCAAGAGGGCTTATTCCTCCCTTCACAACTTCTCAAATGCACTGACAAGTCGTCAATGACTCAGCCGGACGAGAGTGAGCGAGGAAGGTTAGCATGAATTAGCTCTCCGGTGCTAAGCTGCTGTGACGCTGCATAAAAAGGATGATATAATTAGCTTCACTCTCCTCAGATAAGCCAAGGTTGCTTCAGGCCATTCACTCAAGACTTGCTCATCATTTGACTGACATATATAACCTTGTTAATCTTCTGTGACTGGATAAACACTGAGTGATGCAAGGCTAAGGTTACAAAGTGAGAGTCAATGTTGGGGTTACTGAGAAGGTATGGTGTGCATTATGTATGAAGACATTTTAAGGCCACATCACAAAGCTTAATATTAAAGTCATATTGTGTCCTTTAAAGTGGGAATGAATGGCATGTTGAAGGCTGGTTAGAGAGGAGTACATCATGTAAGCTTTCCTCTTTTACAACAGTGCATTTGAAGATAAATTTGATACATTTCCAAAACTAGATGATAAAGAAGCACCATTTTCAAGTTAGGGATGTCACAAGAACCAATACTTCAGTACCAAATTGATGGAAAACTTCTGAAAACGTGACGGTACAAGTCCATGTTGAAATCGGCAGGAGGAGAGCTAGTAACATTAGCTGTTAGCAGCCGCTCGGTAGCACAGTCCTGCTTAGCTACATAACGGAGCTAACAGCTAATGTATGGAGGATGCATTGAGTTACATTATGATGCAAGCTCTATTCAGTAAAATATATTATTGGGTGAAGGTAAATTCTAACGTTATCATGATGTGTTCAAATGTAATCTCGTCAAATTCAGTTTTTGGTGAGAAATTTCAGGCGGATCATCAGGGATTAATAATACATATGCAAAAATCATTATGCTAACGGTAATAAACAAGTGTACGTTGAAGTACATGGGAGTAATTGTTTTGCTTTTATTTTTTAACATGGTATCGAATTGGGGATTGGTATTGATAACATTTCTGGCATTGTGACATCCTTATATCAAACTGACCAATATGCTTATCACAGATATATCGTTGTCTGTGTTTATGTTGCCAATATGTAACAAGGTTTCAGCATTGATTTTAGTATTTCAGGTTATCATTTGCAAGTTTCCTTTATATAACAGGTCTACAGCCTCAGCAGCTCCATGAGGCTGTACTTCGGTACAATGCTTTGAGATAAATGTTCATGTCAGCATGCTAACATGCTCAAAAATGATGATGTTAAGCAGATACTGTATAATGTCTATCACCATCTTAGTTAGGCATGTTACCATTAGCACATGTGTTAATTTGCACTACCGTAATGATGCCACAAATGATTTTCATTAGGATTCACAAATGTCTGTACAAAATGTTGTGACAGTCCATCGAGTAGATGGTGATCTATTTCACAGGATAAGTGAAAACTGTGAGCTGCTTGAGTAGCTAGATTAAAAGTCAGAGCATCACATTAGGATCCATCTTCTGAGCACCACGGATATCTGTACTTTATGGCAATCCATCATATAGATGTTGAGATATTTCTGTCTAGCCCAAAGTGGTGGAGCGACCGACCAACCACAGACCAACATTGCCATCCGTAAAGCCAATCCATTAGCATGATTTCCACATCATGGAAATTATTATGTCCCATGTCAATACAAAAATAGTCAATACAACACACTGACAACCCAGAGGCCTCTGGTATCTTTGTTACATTCTGCCTTTGTTTTCATCGTCAACAAAGTAATGCAGTAATGATGTGTAAAGAGGTTAAGTTAAATCCTGCACATAGACACACACACAATGTATGCATATTAGTATACAGTATGTAAACACTGCTGGACAGTTGAAGCTTATAATGAACCTTGTTTTACGTTAACACTAATTTAAAGGGGCACCAGCTTTTAATCTCATGAAATGATACTTTGGTGGGTGAGTACAAAAAGTCACTGTAAAGAGAAGAAAAGCCAGCGAAGCCTTGATTGACAGTGACAGACAACAATATGTGAGAGGATGAGAACTTGACATCAGTTGTGTGGGCTAACAAGCTCTCTCTCTGTGTAGTTACAGATCAAAGGCATAATGTATAGATTTATTAATACACCACATTAGGTTTGTGTCTCTGGAGCTCTAGCACTCATCGTTGTTGCTCATTTGTTTTTCTGGAGCGGGCATCTGAACCTGGCAGTTTCCCTGTCTGTCTGTTTATCTCCACGATCCTCACTTTCCTCCTTTCCTGTTTTTCACTGTGTGATATCCTTTATGAGTCACCTACAGGTCTGTGCTGCAGAGGACTCCAGTAATTACTCCAAAACAACTCATATCGAAAGCCATGGCAGGTTTATTTATATCTCAAACACGGGGCATATCAAAGTGCTTCACAAATGCAAAGAAGAATTCAAAAATCAAAATAGACCGAACGCAGATAGATATATTAGCATAAAAATAATAAATAAAGAATAAAAGCATAGAGCAATGAACATAAAAAGCTGTAAAACTGGGTTTAAAAGTATTTACAGACTGGGAAAGTCTCCCTTTTGGTCCAAATGTATTGTTCAAACTATGTATAGCAATCATACAAAACACACCATACCAGCTCATACGCATTGTGCATAGACTCTCACATACAAATATTTAACAAATCATTATCAAACTGGCCATCTCCACATGCACTTTTGTTTCAATCAGTGATGAGACAATAAATCGCTCTCGAGAGCTGCACAAACTAATCAAAGCCCAAATGAAGACTGGACAAAACTAACACCGTCTATCTATTAGTTGAGTTCTGGTGTAACAGCAAACAGCAGAGAGCAATCGAATCCAGCATCATGTCGGGCAATTAGTGAGGGAAACTAAATTCTCTCTGTATTCTTTTGCAGCTTGTTCCTTCAGTCTTTCCAGTGTCATTAATTTGTGCCACACTGTGTTATTTCTCCTGTGGCGCATGCCGTATCAGTTAATATACAATTTGTGAAAGAAAATCAGCCCACTGTAACAATGCAATTATGCACCCGGGCTTACCCGGGCACGCACTCTATTTGGCTGTAAAGTAATAATCTGTGACATTTTTCATATAAATACACTACTGTTTTTGCTACTTGCTAAAACTGAAGGTTGTACACAATATGTTGTTCTGAACACCAATGAACAGGATGAAATCTCTTTGCATTTGTTGGGCAGTGAAAGCCACCTTTGAAGGTCAGAAACGTCTGCCTACAATTCAAACTTCAACAACAGAATATACAGGGAAATAGAAACAGATGTGCCCAGAGGGAAATAAACTGTAAAAAAAAAAAAAAAAAGACTCATTCATTACCTTGAACAAATCAAAGTACTCAGACATGATAAAGTAGCTGGCAGGTTCTGTTATTGCTTAAGAGCCTCTGTGTCTTTATTATTATATTGGACCAGTGCTTAATTAAGTTGCAGCTTCTTAGTTATTCAGTCTAATTTGGGGTGAGGATATGCTTGTTGCTTGCAGCAGTAATAGATATGCAGTGACAGTGTAACTACACAGTTACTGCATTATATATTTATGTATATATTTCTTTAAATTATTAAAATATAGTGTACACACTGTATCATTATGCGGTCCCACAAACATGCACAGAGTGACAGAGAGAGATGAAGACAGAGAGAGAGAGAGTGGTTATTTCTGTGGTCCATGGCGAGCAGTAAGAGAGCCATGAAAGTGTTTAAAAGCATTTTACCGATCACTGGGGGATGTTGAGGTCGAGCCCCGATTAATTTGAGCGCAGCCCAGAAGTTTTTCCTAGTGTATCTGTGAAGGGAGTGTGTATGTGTGTGTGTGTTTAAAGGTTTGGCAGACACATTGCCAGAATGTTTACAATATAGGATTAAATGCCCACTGTTTCTTTGTGAAATGATACTCTTGATGGATTGTACTGATTGTATTAACAGTAGGGCTGTCAAAGTTAAAGCGATAATAACACGTTAATGCAAATTTGTTTTAATGCCACTAATTTCTTTAACACATTAACACAGTCGATGTTACAGAGGGCTCAGCGGGCTCAGTTGTGGAGTGGAGATACTAGTATCATATGAAACAAAAAAAATAAGGAAGCTACATAACGCTCCAAAGTTATGCAAAATTTTGGTGAGGAAAAACTGTCATGGCTATTTTCAAAGTGGTCCCTTGACCTCTGAACTCAAGATATGTGAATGAAAAT
The DNA here is from genome assembly GCA_916701665.1 of Sebastiscus tertius. Classification (NCBI taxonomy): domain Eukaryota; kingdom Metazoa; phylum Chordata; class Actinopteri; order Perciformes; family Sebastidae; genus Sebastiscus; species Sebastiscus tertius. Next base: position 96,892 of record CAKAOH010019861.1, read on the forward strand.
GGGTCCAATAGGTACCCACGAGTCTCTTTACAGATATGCACACTTTATGATAATCACATGCAGTTTGGGGCAAGTCATAGTCAAGTCAGCACACTGACACACTGACAGCTGTTGTTGCCTTTTGGGCTGCAGTTTGCCATGTTATGATTTGAGCATATTTTCTATGCTAAATGCAGTACCTGTGAGGGTTTCTGGACAATATTTGTCATTGTTTTGTGTTGTTAATTGATTTCAAATAATAAATATATACATACATTTGCAAAAAGCAGCATATTTGAGTATAAAATATTTGACAAAATCTCCCTTTAAGGTACATTTTGAACGGATAAAAAATATGTGATGAATCATGATTAACTATGGATAATCATGCGATTAATCATGATGTTTAATTAATTGACAGCAATAATTAATCACACATATCAGAGTTATACTGTGACTTACATGTTATCAATTGAACTTCCTGAGAAATCATTATTGGTGACTTCACTGCATTTTGCACCTTCACAGACTACACGTGTACCATTTCTACTGAGGGATTCTCTTAATATACAGATAGTAATATTAAAATTGACAACACAATGCCTTATCCTTTCAACAGGAAAAAAACCCCAGCATGCCACTAATGGGTTACTCTGGATGAGGAGAATGAGAAAGTGAACATAAACCAAATGTACCACCCACCTTTTCTAATTCAGAGAAAAGATCCAGTTCATCTTGACTAAGATTTATCAGAGTTTATGTGAAAGTGTTTGCACTTTGCACTGCATTTTCATTTTTGATCGAACTACTGTAATAAACGGTAAAAAAAGCTAAACAAAATGCCAGAAGCTGACAATGGGTATTTTATCAGTCAGACAAGTTCTCCACCTGCATTGCACAGGCAACACAGACGGCATTATTATGCAGCATTCACAGACAGTATCTAAGAGAATCCATCTCAACACAATGTGTGCGTGTGTGCGTGTGTGTGTGAAAGCGAGAGGGAGAGATGATTACCGAGACATTGTGAGTAGATTTAACAAGTAAATTGAACACAGAGGTGGGCCTCCTCTCTGCTTGTTCTTATGTCCTCTAATTTCATTTTTCTGCTCTGTTCTCTAGTGGGGGGGCCTTGCATCTCAATGAGGCTCCGTCCAGCTGGGAAGTGGTCTCACCACTAATAAAGAACAATTCTCTCACACTGTTAGGAAACTGGCAGGAGACGCACATAAAGCAGACGAAGCAAAAATTCCTACAATAAATGATTATAAATGTCTTGTTGAGTTAAAATGTTTCGACTTTGAACTTTATTGTAACTTAAAGGAATAGTTTGAAATATACACTTTCTTGCCACAAGTAAGGTGAGAGCATCGATACCTACATAGTATGTATACTAAATATGAAGCTACAGCCTACCCAACCTGTTATGAGAGCCAAACCATGGCGCTCTCTGTGTGTGTTTGAGAGTGACGCTGGCTGGACAGAGAGAGGGGAAGAGAAGGTGGAAGGTGGACTATTGTACGTCATGTCTCAGTAATTATTAGAGCTGTCAAAGTTAACGCGATAATAAACTTGTATTAACGCCACTAATTTCTTTAATGCATTAACGTAACATGCGATTTTTAAGGTTGTAGCGGCTCAGTTTTAAAGCCAGAGTGAAGCTACTGGTACCATATGAAACTAGAAAACCTTAGGAATCCATTAGTGCTCATGACATACTACCTTGTTGGTAAGAAGGTTCAATAACGTTCCAAACTTATGCTAAATCTTGGCAAGGAAAAACTGGCATGGCCATTTCTCAGGGGACCCTTGACCTCTGACCTCAAGATATGTGAATGAAAATGGGTTCAATAGGTACCCACGAGTCTCTCCTTTACAGATATGCCCACTTTATGATAATCACATGCAGTTTAGGGCAAATCATAGTCAAGTCAACACACTGACAGCTTTTGTTGCCTGTTGGGCTTCAGTTTGCCATGTTATGATTTGAGCATCTTTTTATGTTAAATGCAGTACCTGTGAGGGTTTCTGGACAATATTTGTCATTCTTTTGTGTTGTTAATTGATTTCCAATAATAAATATATACATACATTTGCATAAAGCAGCATATTTGCCCACTTCCATGTTGATAAGAGCATTAAATACTTGATAAATCTCCCTTTAAGGTACATTTTGAACAGATGAAAAATGTGTGATTAATTTGCGATTAAATATTGTAATCAATTTACAGCCCTAGTAATTATTAATAACCGGCTTGGAATGCTGCTTTTTCACTTTTTGACCTGCGCGCCCGAACCCGTGATGTTTTCTAGTAAGCTTCCCCGAACCCACCCGACATAAATACATAAAGACTGGAAGCACTGGAAGCTGAAGCCTTACAGAGGGTTATGTGCTGGACTGCTTCTTGGCCGGGGAGTCTATTGATATCTTGTTACTTGTGCTGTAAGAAGGTGGTCTTATCATTATTAGATGGCAGTATAACACAAACAAGCTTCTGGCAGCTGAGGTAAACAGGCCCAGATGAACACACATCTTGCACATACTGTACAGACTCGCACATCTGATCTGAAACCAAAAACAGACTCGCACATCTGATCTGAAACCAACAGCAGACCTGGATCCACTCACTCCAAAGAAAACTGTCAGATATCTGGAAATCTGCAATCAACCACGACACCTAACGGTCATCAAGAAACTCTGACCTCACAAATGTGTGTCATAATCTGAATCACAGAAGGTAAACCTAAAACAGTGGCTTGTATCTATCTGCCATCCAACTCTCCACATTCTCCAGCCTGAGAACCTGTCCTCTCCACCAGGTTCCCAGGTCTACGCTCCCACTGTTATGATTGAGCAGCTGACAGCTTGACCTCCTCTCTCCGAGACGCATCTTTTGACTGCGGCCATTTTCTCACCATTATGTTTAGCAATGGGCTTGTGCCTGCCAGAGACGGGGGGCTAGTTGCTGAGGCTATCATTCATAGCAGAGAGGAGGAAAGGATTAAGGCCACGGAGAAAGAGCAGGAGAGAGAGGGGTCTGCATCTTAATGCAGGCCCGAGTGTGGAACAGCCTTGTTATGAGGTGGCTCGCTGGAGAGGGAGGAAGATGCAGTTGGTAGGTGGATGCTGGCGAGAGGTTGGGGGGACAGGATTAGGGTGACGAAAAAAGGCAGATGCAGAGAGAAAGACATAAAGGATGCATGCACAGTACAAAAAAAGAACACCGTGTACAGTATAAAAAAAAAAGCAGCTCCTTTTAATACTGTCAGTGCTGTACACATTACAATAATTTAATTAAACCGTTGCTGCACTAAACAGACTTTGGCACCAAGAAAGAGTTATTCTGTTCCAGTACCATTGATGCCATTTTATTTTCATCATCTCTTTTTACTCTCACAATAATTCAACGGATAAAAGCCCTTATTGTCAGAGTTTGAACACATACTGTGGATTTCTCCATGATTGATAACTAATTTGCATAAATAAATCAAAATCATCATTTATTTGTCTCCCATTCCATCTCCATTAGAAAACATCTGTTATCTAAAATCATCTGCAATCTAAAAGTCCATATTTCCAAATGTATCGGGGGAATCTGTTTTTCTTTTTAATATTATTTTTATGTCTGATATCTTCCAAAACATATAGTCAAAGCTCAATAGTTGAATCAAATATGTCACACTAAGTTTAAACAGCATAAAGTTGCAAAAGTGGCAGAGTTTCTCCTATCTCCCAGCCGAAGAAAGCTAAGGCAGTACAAACTTAAAAGTGACATCAATATGCCTGAATAGATGAATTTCATTTAAAGTAAAAAAAAGTCTCTATTCAACATCTGACTGAAGGGACTGAAATCATTTCACTCAGACAGAAAAAAACATTTCTTACACTTCAAAGGGCTTCTGCATTACAATCAGACACAATCCACGGCTCATAAAGACGCACACAAAGCAGCACAGGCTGTCCCACACAGACATACTGCATAAGAACACACAAACATAAACCTAACATGGATCCATCGTAACACATTTCACACTCCGTTGGCCTCCTTTATTCGTGGCTGTTTGCTCTCACACTCTGTTAAGTTAGAGTTACAATCACCTCAAAGAAAACACATCTTCTCTCAGCCAAAGCAGCTGGAAAAGGAAAAGGTCTCCTGACGATCACTTTACTGACAAAGGCAAAATAATTGCTGTTGCACACAGGAATTCAATCCAGGTGCCGACTTAACTGAAACTTATTTCATTCTTCTGGGTATTTGGCCTGTTGATCGCTTCAAGCTATACGTATATGGATGGCCACAGACAGTGTAACCACTGACCTGACACAAGCATCTTAATCCTTTTTCTATTTGCTGAGTCTGGATGTGTGCTTCCAGTCATTACAGTGCAAAGAAGAGGGACGTTAGGGACTGACCACTATAGAGCTGTGACGATACACCTATCTCCTGATTCGATACTATCATGATACTTGGGTGGCGATTCGATATGTATCAATCTTATCTCCATATATGTATTTTGTCTATACAGTTCCCCTTTGTTAACACCTTATTTTGAAAACCGGACGTAGTCACACATGTATACTTCCACTAACTTCACCAAGTCCATTGCTAGCTCTTAACGTTAGCCCCGTTCTCTTTATACATCCATGATCCATTGGGGCCGTTTCAATACATTTAACATAAATGTCAGTATATGGGTGCGCTACAGTTGTAGCGTCAGACGATTTGACCACGGAGATGCGAGTGGCGACTGACTTGACCGCATGTTACCGCAAATACGATAACATTTCCTGTCCATGACAGAGTTAGCACGCAGCTTTAGCCGTGATGTCTAGCTCTGCTTTTCCTGGCAAAGTGTGAAACCCAAAGTGTTTCTATACTTTACTGCATGTGTAGCGTTTACCACTTTGGATTTAACATGTGAGAGTGCAGGTCGCATCCACGCCAACTCTTCGCCCTTTTCTGCTTTCTCGTTTCGGCTCCATGCGGCAGACTGGTGTTTGTTTCGGTTGACGGATACAGAATGGATATGACGTCACGTTACTCAGACTACAACATTAAAAGCGGTAACTTCCTTCTACCTCCGCATAGACTCAAATAAAGCAAATATATTGTTTCTGGCATTAAAAAATCTATTTCAAATTCGTAAAAAATAAAACAGCGATACATTCGTGAATCAGCTTTTTTTCCCCACCCCTGCTGATCACTAGACATTTCCTTAAGCAGTCCAAACTACAACTTAGTCCATCAAACACACACACACTCATGCAGACAACATAATTTGTACTGCAGCTGGCATTGAAATGGAAACCGGAGAATCATTGTACTCTCTCTCAGGTATGCATTTGTTGACCTCAGGTGGCTTTGCATAACTTTATATGGTCATTAGTAGATCTTTAGAAAAAGTGCATAATTATGCTTGGGGTTCTGCAGAGTTTAAGCTTTGCAGAATACAAAATGTGGAAAGCCACAGAGTGTGAAGAATCTCCTTAGTGGATGCTTATTTGAAATGCATGACATGCATTACAAATAAGCAGCAGATAAACATGACAAATCAGTATGCAAACTTAGTACAAAATGTATCTTTCACCATGTCTGACCAGGATCCTCAAATGCTATTACATCACCTGCTCAGCTGTGCTTTTCAAGCTAAATGTTATCTTTCCCTAAGTGTTTTACTTGCCTAAACTTAAACCATATTTATGCACAAACACCACAGGAGTAGTCAATAGAAAAAAACTGCCAGCGAATGTTCAAAAATATGACTAACAATCCACAATTTTGCAGAATCCTTCTGTTTGACAAGTGGGTTGTAAATTCCTCCCTAAATCCTTGACTTGTAGGTGCACTAAACAGATTCTTTTTGCAGCGATAACAAGCGTCACACCAACCACAGTGGCACGTCATGTTGTGTGCAGAATTACAACAGCCTCCGTGGTAAAGCTCCCCTTTGCCAGCCTGAAGCTGTGCCAACCCTGGTATCCCAGCGCAGCACAGCTAGCATGGCTATTAGCTGCAAGGCAGGTGAAAAGAGGGGTTGGCACCCATTCCTAAGCCTGCCACCTCCGGGGGAAGTGAGACGTAAGGTTTAATTGGAGTGGATGGTCTTGGGTTTTGGACTCGTAGAGGAGGGTTTAATTGATGTCAAAAGTGTCTTACTTCGTGTCTCGGCACTGCTTTGATTTCAAGCTGGAAAGGTGGGATGTTTGGAGTGGGAGGGGTGCACCACCTCTCTCTAAGTCTTTGGTTTTAAGTAAAGATAGACTCAGCTAGTTTGCGCTTATGACTGTTGCAATGTGACTGTCTGACAGGTAAGAGCCAGTGAGAGAAAAGCAAGTAAAACGAGGAGAAAGAACTGCAATAGTGACACTGACTTGCTCATGCTGTTTTGTGGCTGTTAGTGTTGCATTGAGTAATCAGCAGATGGGTGCGAATTGTGCCACGACTTAATTTGAATGACAAACATTTCTTTCATTCAGTTCTATTATCCTCGATTGCAATCACTGCAGTTACAAAACAAATTACTGGAAGAGACTTTGCTTAGCATAATCCAGTTTACTTACAATGTTCTTGTTGATTTTCTCGCATCTCAACAAGCTTATAATAAGGAAAGTTGGTTTGTTATCCCACAGGATAGGATTTTTACATAAGTGCAAATACCTCATTGGCAAACAAAGAGAGAAAGAATTATGTGAATTATTCAGTTTGCTGGTTATACCTGCCACCTGCTTTGTAAGGTAAATAAACTACGGCTCTCAATTGATTCAAATATTTAATCATGATTAATCCCGTTTTATCTGTTCAAAGTGTACCTCAAAGAGAGATTTGTCAATTATTTAATACTCTTATCAACATGGGAGTGGAAAATTATGCAAATGTATGTTTATACGTATTATTGGAAATCAATTACCAACACAAAACAATGAAAAATATTGTCCAGAAACCCTCACAGGTACTGCATTTAGCATGAAAAATATGCTCAAATCATAACATGGCAAGCCCAACAGGCAATAACAGCTGTCAGTGTGTCAGTGTGCTGACTTGACTATGACTTGCCCCAAACTGCATGTGATTATCATAAAATGGGCATGTCTGTAAAGGGGAGACTCGTGGGTACCCATAGAACAGAGCCCGCTACAACCTAAAAATCGCAAGATGCATTAATGCGTTAAAGAAATTATATGCGGTAACACAAATTTGCGTTAACGCGTTATTATCACATTAACTTTGTCAGCCCTAAAAACAAAAAAACAAATATCTAACAGTCTATCAAGCACTTAATGGGTTGACTCCTCCGTACATTTCTAAATTGCTCACTGACTATAACCCGATCAGACCTCTCATGTCATCAGGCATACTGTAGGTCTTCTAGCTGTACCCAGAATTAGGTCCAGGTCTGGTGAGGGTGCCTTCAGCTACTGTGGCCCTGCTCTCTGGAACAAGCCGCCTGTTGACTTGAGGTCCATCACAACTGTTTCCATGCTCAAAAGCAAACTAAAAACTTTCCTATTCTCCCAGGCTTATGGTTAATTACACACTTGTTTCTTGTACAGTTGGTTACATGTGTGTGATGTGCAGTGATTTGATTGTGTTGATGTTTGGGGTTTTTATTGCTGTGTGGTTGGGTGTATGCTTGAGTGTATTCTTATATTTATGTTGTTTATGCTACTTATGTTCTTATGTTTATGCTTATATTTGTATATTTTGTCTTTAAATGTAAAGCACTTTGAAATTATGTGTAATGAAATGTGCTATATAAACTAGAATTACCGACTCACAGTTGTATGCCTCAGCCAACCAGTCAGTTTACATCCATGTCTGTACAAAATGTCCTCATCAAAATCACTTCATCGTTTTATCCTGTTAGACATTTTTGTGTAAGAGTGTCATAATTAGCACGTGAATTCTTGTGTTGTGTCCAAAAACGTGATTGGTGAGGTCACAGTGACCGCCAAATTCTCAGGTCATCTTCATTCTTGAGTCCAAATGGACATTTATGCCAAATTTAAAAGTGGGATGTACGGAAGGAAGGACGGAAAGACAATCTGAAAACATAATGCCTCTGTCCATAAAATTGCCACTGCTATCGTCAGATCAAAAACAGACACAGGCTCTTCAACAATATTGTAAATAGATGCGAAGCTGTGATCTATTTCTAAAAAGCTTCATAGAGAACAAGCGGGAAAAGGACACAGAGATATAAAAGATTTGGTTTCTTCTGCCGGCACAGTTTCCAACTGTGGGGAATGACGACATCTTATCTCTCTAGTGAGGCCGTTTAAATATAGACTTCTGCTACTTTATCCTTTTCTGCACCTCCAGTCTGTTGATACACGATCACAGGCTTCCTTTTATGTTTTCATCCTTGAACTTCAGCACCAGTGACATCAACTTTTTTGTGTTTAACCTTCTCTATAAGACGCCAACATTATAACTCATATTTACTGCAGTAGCATTAAAGCATCCACTTAAATATTAATTACGACTGAGCCCACACACTCCGAGAACTCACAACATCATGGCATCTTCTCTGCAGAAACACAAGAGGGGAGAGATTTTTTTCCCCATTTCCCCATATCGCACTCATCCCTTCATTGATGCAATATGGTGTAATCTAGCCCCCCTGACTGAGCAGTGGAACACACACCTCCGACTCTGCAGATATTTAATACAGGACTGCTCTATACATTATAAATGGCCCTCTGCAATATACCGTCCTTCTAAAATGAAGCCACTGCGCAAACAGAGAAAATAGAAATGACCTGCCCTTGGAATGCTGCCGGGGTTTGGAAGTTATAATCTGGTCTCTCCTTCCATAAAATATGTCACATGAAGCACAAGCTTTCGTAACATATGTATCGGTGGGTTCCATTACTTAGTTTTTATATCATTATTTAGCTTCCCAATGGTGTTCCTTATGTATTCAAATTGTAGTACGTATGTTTTAGTGTCAAAATGCTGTTTTCTCAAGCACTTCTAAAATTGTTTTCTCACGTGACCTGACGTAGGTTTCTGCATCATGATGTTGCTACATGTACATACATCTTTAGGCAGTGTGTATTAGCTACACTAAATGGCAGTCGACACACTTCCAGTTTGGAGAAGCAAACAGGAGTAACAGCACGGAAGCTAAGCAATGTACTACTGTGTGGACACCAAGTTAGTTTGGCTCCAAAAGTCCCACAATAATATAAAACAAACTAACCGATCAAGGCAGCGGTAGACCAGCAACTCCCGCGTTCTGCGAGGTAGAATTACTACTTTTGTCAAGGGAGTCTGGTGGCTTTGAAGAGAGCAATATAACGGCTTCAGTTCCCCGTTGGA
>CAKAOH010019862.1:0-14918 GCA_916701665.1 Sebastiscus tertius
CCTTATCCGTTTATGATAACATGTACCATAATTTTTTCCACGTGAGATATCTACTTCAGTCTGTGTGTGTGTGTGTGTGTGTGTGTGTGTGTGTGTGTGTGTGTGTGTGTGTGTGTGTGTGTGTGTGTAGTTTTCTGTATTTGTTTTTGAGAGCAGCAATGTGTTTGTGTGTGTTTATCTTTGAGTGTCAACAACTGTGACATCTTACTTCCATTCATCAGCCTCTTAAAGTCTTTTATTAGCTTCAAATATGGATGTATTTCACTTATTTTTTTTTTTTCTGAATAACCAGGACTGTTTGATATTGAAGGCAAGGCAGCTTTATTTATATAGCACATTTCAAACACATACATAGGCAAAGAATAGTAATATGACATGTAATAAAAAACAATAAGCAATAAAAACTAGAATGAAATCAATTAAGAGAATAAAATACAATGAATTAAAAACAATTGGTACTACCAGCTGACTACTTCCTAAAGATTTATTTGATGTGAAGCGTTGCATCCAAGATTTATGTGGGATTAATGTGTGTGCAATGTGGGTTCACCTAGAAAAAACAAGTTACAAAATGCATTTTTATCAGACTTGTGAAGGTGTCAAATATGATATCTCATTGCATAACAGTAACACAACTAGTCAGTGTAATCTGTGAGGTTTGAGGTGAAACTGGCAGGAACTACGATCTTACAACAGCCTCATAACCTTTAAATAAAATAGGCGAAATGCTTGCATCAATTAGATCACCTTAATAACACGCACAGAGGGGTTACAAGCACAATAGCTCATTTTGCTTATAAAGACCAGAGTTATTGATATGTTAATTGACAGAGAGATAGACCCGCTGGATATTATATTATCTAGATATTATAGATGGCTTCGTGGGACTGATGGGGTTCCCTGTGTTCCTGTGTGTCTGCAGGGTCTGGTGCTGGGAGTGTTTGAGAAGGAGGGAGAGGAGGGCGACCTTCATCTGACAAAAGCAGCTGCAGGTTTTGACCAAACTCTGTCTGGGAAACTCTCTGAACTACTGAAAATGTGAGTCTGTGACATGTGTAAGCTGCCAGTCATACACCTTGTTATTGTGATGATAACAATAAGCACTTAGTTTAGGAGGTACTCCTAGCAAAAACAAATGCAGTCTAATACAACACTCCTGCAATAAATCCTCCCTTCATGGAAGTCATGATCAGTTTTTATTGAAACTGTTTTAGAGAGTTGTTGATTCAACTTCAGGCTAACGTTGTAATATTTAGTTTACCCTCTTTCATAAAAGATTGGATGGACAAGATATTAGAAACAGACCAGAATATGAAAGTCTCTGACTAATTTGTTACATATTTGGTTATAAACTGGTTTTGTTTTGTTCTCTCCAGCTCTGGACCGGCTCTCAAGAAAGGCAAAAGCAGAATATTTTATGGAATCCACAAGGTAACAAGGAGTGACATTAATAGAGCCAAAGACCAAAGAAATTCTTAGTGAACTAACGCACATACGATTTTGTTGACTAATCGATTAGTGGATTTAACCCTCTGAGACCCGCAAAGACCCGTTTTTGCCTTTTTTAGAGGGGTACAGGGGGTCTCTTGGGGGAGATAGCAGGTCAACAGTAGATGTGACATAGAAGTGGTGTACATCATCTGAAAACTGAGAACCTGAAGATTAATTTGAGATGCAGCTCAACACTGTGTGTCAAGTTGTTCTACTCATAAATAACCCTGAATTAATTGATTAATTAAAATACATTTTGAAATTGTATAAGGGCTTAGGACATTAAGATGGAAGTATATGATGGTCATCCCCATGCTCTATTATGTCTCATAAGTTGCTGCAGCAATTTTTGGGTTGATACCATTTGTTACACAGATTTGGTGCTAAGTTTAACCATTTTTGACCACTCAAGAATTGATAGAAATTATCAATAATCCCTCCAAAGTACAACATTAATCGACAGATCTGTAAAACTGAGTCAAGAATCACGCAAAAGCACCACTTTAAATCTAGTGTTTTCCAGAGATGTGCTCATAAGTTTTGGGAAATGAGTCATTCAGCATGAAAAAAACATAAAATGACTAATCGACTGAAGAAATCTTAGAGACCGTTAGTTTGTCTTAATCTAATGTCTAGGGCTGCCCCCTCTTAGTTGACTAAGACCAAAATGACCGATTAGCCGACTAAGAGGGGACAGCCCTATGCATTAGATTAAGACAAACCCAGTCTCTTGACAACATCAGAGTAATTGAATCTTCCTTGTGTCTTCTTCAGGACTTCCCATGTGTAGCAGTAGTCGGGCTGGGTAAGGCCAGCGCAGATGTGTGTGGGTTAGAGAACTGGGACACCGGCAAGGAGAACATCAGACAGGCAGTGTCAGGTAAGACACTCGTCTCTGCTCGTCTTAGTGCTGGCTACATTTCATTTCATGTAATGTAAAATAAAGTCTTCTTATCTTATCTTACTGGAGTTAGTAGCTGGCTGATAACTGTGTATCTGTCTGTGTGTGTTCAGCTGGCTGTCGGCTGCTTCAGGACCTGGAGGTGAACCACGTGGAGGTGGACGACTGCGGTGACACCCAGTCGGCGGCAGAAGGCGCCGCTCTGGGTTTGTTCCAGTATGACCAGCTCAAATCCAAGAAGAAGACCAAAGTAACCACACAGCTTCATGGAAGGTGGACTAACAGATTAGCTGTAGCATAAAGCTACTACTACAGATGTATGCAGCATCATGCTAATATATATATATAAATATACATGTCTGTGTGTATTTGTTCTCAGTGCTGACTCGGTCGGGTGGCAGAAAGGAGTCAAGTATGCAGAAGGCCAAAACCTGGCCCGGTTCCTCATGGAAGCTCCGGCCAATCACATCACTCCTACTGCTTTTGCCAACACCATCGAAGAGAAATTAGCGCCGCATGCTGAACGAGTCATAATAAATAAGAGGTTTGTGCATCATTCATCATTGTGTACCAATTATGACTCAGAAAAAAAACAACAAAGCATTCAACAAAGACATGTTGCGAAATACAGTTTTTTGATTTGTCACATTTTGGGACTCATAATTGAACTGCTTCTGATAGTGTTGCCAGATGTTGTGGGAAACGTTTTTGCTTGGTGGGAAGTTAAATATTGAACTGGATCATTTTGGTATGTTTTTAATATTTGGCTTAAATGTATACTCTGTAATGTCATCAGAAACCGGAATACTGTCAATCTAGAGGTGAAACAATTAGTAGACAACTAATTGATTAATTGTTGCAGCTCTACTTAAAATAGTAGGTCTGGTATGATTATTGATCCTCCTTTGTGCTCTGAAGAGCAAATGAAGGAAGAGCGTTCTCTGTCTAATAGTTGATGTGTTTGTGTAGATCCCAGGCTTGGATCGAGGAGCAGCAGATGGGAGCGTTTCTCAGCGTGTCTCGAGGCTCAGAGGAGCCGCCTGTCTTCCTGGAGCTGCATTACAACGGTGCTCCTGACAGCCAGCAGGCCCCGCTGCTCTTAGTGGGCAAGGGCATCACCTTTGACAGGTAAACCATAATAATACACACTCTCATCCCATTTACCTTATTACATAAAAACATTACATTAACGCTGTTTTGTCCCCTCCCTCTGTTTGCCGGTAGTGGTGGTATTTCTCTGAAGCCGTCTCCCTCTATGGATGCAATGAGAGCTGATATGGGAGGAGCTGCCACCGTGTGTGCATCTATCGTCACAGCAGCAGCTCTGAAACTGCCGATCAACATTATTGGTGAGCTTTTTGGAAATATGGATCTTCTAACATCATTTTTCTATCATATATTACAAATTAGTAGTCTTTATAAATATCCAGAGTCCATCCATAAAAAAAAAAAAAAACCCAGTGGACTGAATGTTTTTATAACTTTGAATCACTGTTCATGTACTTATTATTGATAAATAGAAAAATGTAATTTGAAAACAAATCTCTTAACCTGTCTGGTTACAATAAATCAGGTCTGGCTCCCCTGTGTGAGAACATGCCCAGTGGAAAAGCTACTAAACCAGGTGATGTCGTCACGGCCAAAAATGGAAAAACAATTCAGGTGGGTTACGTGAGTGTGATGTGTTTGCACTTAAATGTAAATTGTTAATTTATTATTAATGTCATTCTTTTTATTATTATGTGTTTTATTTATTTTTTTTACTAATTCTCTTATTTTTATTATTCTTAATGGCCTCTGTTTTTAATTTATTATTTTACTTATATATTTTAGCATCTACTGTACTTGTTTTGTTTAATTTTATTGCCTATCTGCCCTTGTTTGAATGTGTTGCATCTTTTGTAAAGCACTTTGAGCTATCATCTTCTTCTTCTTCTTCTTCTTCTTCTTCTTCTTCTTCTCCTTCTCCTTCTCATATGTGTACAGATGATGAACAGGGTTATTCTTCTGTCCAGGTTGATAATACAGATGCAGAGGGCCGACTGATTCTCGCTGACGCTCTGTGTTACGGACACACCTTCAACCCCCGAGCCATCGTCAATGTTGCTACGCTAACAGGTGGGATTTTTCAATGGATTTATTTGCACAGTGATGTTGGTGACAAAGAACAGCTGATGTTTTTTTTTTTTTTTTATCTTTACATCAAATTAACATCATGTTATGAGACTGGTTTTAAATTCAATTTGACTTTAGTATGGTATGATTAAAACTAACTCTGGTTGCTGTCAGTTGACCTTTTGTTGGGAACTAAACAATCAGACTGAGACCACCTGAAAAACTGGTTCTCAAGGAAGAAACTGTCAAGGAAGTGATCTATTTAATTACGTAAAATCCTGTGGTTTTATCTTCATCATAAAGGAAAAAATGCCCAAAAGATAAATCCTAAAAGGAGTTGTGTTATGGTTGTGTCTCTATGTAATGTGGCAGTTCCTCATTAAAAAGTAAAGAGAACTGTAGTGATCACAAAGCATCTATAACCCCTGTAATTACTGTCATTATGTTCTTATTCATGACACACACTGGAATTTGATTTCCCAATGTGGATCTCCATGTAGCTCTAATGATACGGTGACTAAAACTGTCCAGTAAGTTGCCTCCGTCCATGAGAGTTCATGTTTACAGCTTTGTTGGTAATAATAAGTCATTGTGTGAACATGAAATGGACCAGAACTAGAGGGTCAGAGTTATGGACCAACTGAACTGAACTACAGGTGTGAGAGCCACCTTAGGCTGATAATAAGATATGCAAATATAATTGGTAAATATTAAAATGTGACTTCTTTTGTCTCCAAGGTGCGATGGATGTAGCTCTTGGCTCAGCAGCAACTGGAGTGTTTACAAACTCTGACTGGCTCTGGGAGCAGCTGCACAAGGTACCGTGAACGCACAATAAACACACTGACATCATCTCAGTCCATCAACTCCTGTGTTGACTAATGGTGTGTGTGCATGTGTGTGTGTGTAGGCTAGTATTGTGACAGGTGACAGAGTGTGGCGGATGCCTCTGTTCCAGCACTACACCAGACAGGTGACTGACAGCCAGCTGGCTGACCTCAACAACATCGGCAAGTACAGCCGGTACGTATCTCACTACACTCAGTGGGCGCCTGCAGCTCCTGCTTCAGACATAAGAGCAGTACAGGCATATAAATGTTTTATACCTATGAGTGTAGGTTCTTAATACGTGGATAACCGAGTTATCCAGATTACAGTGTTGACGATTTAACACAAGTCAGATTTTTCCTCAAAACTGTTTTAAAATTCATTTGATCATGGTTTCACCTCTCTACTCATTTTGCCTTTATTTCAAAATGAGAGTGCAGTGTTACTCAAGATAACTTCATCCAGGATTAACAAATCCATCAAAATAAGTGCAGGACGAAAACATTTTGCGGCAGCTTTTAGGCATTATGCTCCGAGCTGCTGGAGCAGTCTGCCTGAGGATCTGAGAGCTGCTGGAAGTGTTGAAATCTTTAAACATAAACTTAAAACCTACCTATTCAGCCAAGCATTTGAATTAGAATGGTTATTATTCATTAATTTATTCACTTATTTTATTGTATTTAAGTTTTAGAATTGTATTCTATTATATTGTTATTTTATTAATCACTTATTGTATTGTATTTAAGTTTTATAATTGCATTTTATTTAATTAATCTATTATTTTATTGTATTTTTTTATTTTGTTCTATTTTATTAATCACTTATTTTATTGTATTTCATTTTTTAATTCTATTTTATTGTTATTTTATTAATCTAGTTTTTACTTCACACTGCTTTTACTACTTTATTACTGTTATTATAGCTTAATTTAATAATTTTATTTCATTATATATAATTTTATTTCGTTACATTTTTATTGTCTCGCGCTCGTTAGTCTCAAATTATCAAATTGTTATGTTGTTGCTGAATTGTTTTCTCTTTTCTGTTGTTTTCACGATCCACACTTGTTCTGTCTCATTTTTGGTTTGTCAGTCATCTCTGAAGCACTTTGAACTGCACCAACCTGTATGAAAGGGGCTATACAGACAAAGTTAGATTGATTGATTGAAATTAGCGGGATGAGAATAAACAGGATTATTTTAGCCTGATGAAGAGCAGGTTAACCTGAATTAAGAAGATAAGCCACATGTGAAGAACAGGACCCATGAGTATCCTCATGGCTTTATTTAACTGAATCTGACTGTTGATTTTCTTCCTAGTTCTGGCGGTGCATGCACAGCAGCTGCCTTCCTGAGAGAGTTTGTTACAGTTCCTCATTGGGCTCACCTGGATATCGCAGGTGTGATGAGTAACAAAGATGAAGTTCCCTACCTGAGAAAAGGCATGTCTGGAAGACCAACGCGTACGCTGGTGGAGTTTGCTGCCGGACTGGCCCACAGTGGTTGAGAGATTGACACAAATATCACATTGGAAACAAGACTCCGACTGTGAGCTCCTTCTCTGGCAAGATTCAACTCTGATCTCTCAGCAACGGCCGAGTTTAGAGGTCTGTGCACAGATGAACAATAGAGAGGCGAAATCCCGCGCCTTCCGGTGGACCACGATGGACCTTATTTCAGAAAAAATATGAACGGTAGTCGATGGAGAGAGACAAATATTCGTTTGAGCCCATTTGAATTGGGCCATGAATCACACATATGATGTTTGACAATTTAAAAGATGATTTTGCAAGTCAAGAAAGTTGCAGTTTGTTGTAAAACTGTTGAAGTATAAGAATGTGAAAACATGTAATTAGTCGCGTAAGTGACGTCTCTCTCTCTGAAGCTGCGATGTCTGTGTGTTTCGCACTGGGATGTACTCACACGAGCAACAAGGTCTCGCTCGTTCTTTCGCTTCCCGGCTGATAAAAAGACCAGGAGTCGCTGGATAAAACACATCAGGTAAGATAACGTTTCCTCTGTGTGTGGAACATATTCAAGTTAGCAAGCTAGCTAGTGTTGGTGACGTATATTGTGCGAGGGTTACGCACCTACGACAAACTTTGACTTTCTTGTCTTTCAAAAATCTTTTAAACTGACAAACATCCTATGTGTGATTCATGGCGCAAATCAAATGAGATCAAAAAAATTTTTGTCTCTTGTTGTTGACTACTTTACTTATTTTTTCCACATTAAGGTTCCATGGGGTCCACCTGAGGGGGACGGACTTCACCTCTCTATATCATCCATGGAAGAGCGCTGAAAATGGCTGTATTTTTGTAAACCAATTGGACGACTTTGATGTTTACACACAGCTAATTCATCAATGTAAGAGGCCACTCAATATAATGCAGGCTCAGTGTCTCCCCACTGAAGCGCTGTAGTTACTGCATAGCCGACATCATTTATATGTTGTATAAAATAAACTCTATAATTAATTATATGTGTGACACATTTGTTATCTCTATGGTTCTGCTGTCGGCACAACATGGATGCACACTACTTGGTCAAAAGTATGTGGCTGCAGGGATTTACTCCCATTCAGCCAAAAAAGCATCTCTAGCAGTCACCCAATTTCTGGGGATTGTGTCTTCATTTTGTTTTGTGAAACAAATTTTTTCCACATTCATTTTGGCTGACTCCTGAGGTAATTAGCAAATGATTCAGATCACCTGTTGTGCAGGATGTGGTGCCTGGCTCCTGAGTGATGGTTGGGAGCAGCTGGGGGCATTTTCCCCTTTGGCCAATCAGGGAGTGACGACGCCCTTCTTCAAGACATAAAATAGGTAGAAAATGGGACACCTGGGGCATTCTGAACTTCCTAAAGACCAGTGCAGACATCAAGCTCACACCTCTTACATATTATATACGTATACATATTGATGGTGGTTAGGGGAAATAGGGTTGTCTGCCACTGGGAAGTTGCCAAAAGCCAGATTACTATAAGGAAAACCTTGTGGCTATTGTGGAAACATTAGCCAAGCACCTGCAAGCTTTATTATGTTCATTTGTGCACACCAGCATTTTTTATAGGCTACACTTCTCCTTTGGGAATATCTAATTTTGGGGAAAACTTTTAAAAGGAGAAGATGGGAAACCAAAATAACATTCAAGTTACTTTATTAATATTTGTTTTAATTAAAGAGACTTTTGTTTATTCAAATTAAAGAGGCATTTGTTTATAAAAAAATAAGGAGGCATCTTGTTCATCATTTCCTCCAAATATGTTTTTGGTTTTGTATTTTGATGTGGCTGGGAAAGTTAGGCTTTTTACCTTGGGCTGAAGGCTGGAGAATCAGTACCGCCACAAATTAGTGAGATTGAAGGCTGTTGTTTGGAGTTCATCCCAAAGGCCAGTCAAGTTCTTCCACATCAAACTTTGAAACCCGTTTCTTTATGGACCTCTCATTGTGCGAGGGGGCATTGTCATGTGGAAAACAGGGAAGTCTTCTCCCCAAACTGATGCCACAAAGTTGGAAGCATCACTATCATCTAAAACATTTTTCTCTTGTGACTCCTTAAAACAAGGCTGCTTGTGCCTAAAGCTGTGAAAGTATCCAAATTTTTGCAAGAAGTCTATGCCATTTCACACAACTGTATGCTCTTAGTTTGTTAATGACAGTAATTTATGAATGAGTCTTCTTGATGGGTGTGTGCGCGTGTGTCTCATGACTATCCAATATACGTGTGTAACAGATGGGTGTTTATGGGATGCACTGTTGTCAAGTACTTTGCTAAACTATCTCTCTGTTTTTCTTTACTATGTCTAACATTCTCGATAGAGACATACAAATTGTGTGCAGTACATTACTGTAATTATTTCCTGTATTATGCTGCCTGGAGAATGCCACGTTTCAAGCCCCTGGAGGGTTTTTTAGGCAATCCTCCTTCACGTTCCCTTTTTTAAATTATAGATTTAAATAAAGAACAAGAAGAAACAAACAAACAAAAAAAATGTAACATAAATAAGATTGCAAGTATTCTGATTATTTCCTTAATCAGAATCACAAATACTTTATTGAGAAGTGCGATCTATTAAGTGTTTAAAGGGACTGTTTGTAAGAATCAGAAATGCTTGTTAACAGCGACACCTGTGGCCGTTAAGTCAGCGAAAGTCAGTGTCACGCTTGTGCACGCTCTAAATAAACATGAACGAGCATCGCTCAAAACAGAGAGGCGACACACGTCAGCTAAAACCACAATATCACTCTGTATTTCACCTGCTTGGCAGTAATGTTAGCTGACCAGACGAAGGGCTCTCCATGAATCAATGCTGATCCTAGTGTTGGCTTTTCCTGCCTCAGCCTCCCGACCGCGGCCGGAGAGAACAGGGGAGACATAGGCACCCAGTCGGAGATGATAACTTTTCTCGCTGCGGAGCCCCGTCGCTTCACAAGACACGGGAAACCTCTCTTGGTCTGGAGGAGCTGAAGCAGTTATTTCTGCACATCGTCCACTGTAGATTCACCAGATATTCTCAGAGCTACTAATTCTTCTGCAGTGTGTAGTGTGCGCGCATGCATGTGTAGAGCAAAATAGAGAAGAATGTTATAAATAAGAAATAAATAAGTATATTTCTTGAAATATACAGTATAAATGATAGATTATTGCACAGTTGAGTTATTGCACAGATTATTGTACATATACATGTTTCTGTCCTGGCCTCCAGGTTGGGAACTACTGATGACTCTTACCTGAAACCAGCAAAACCATGAGAATCAGCCCCAGACCATCAGAAACCTGAGACCGGTTTGGTCCACATGCTTCTGACCAGGTGGCTTCATCCTCTCTCTGCGCATGTGCAGACCGGCAGACAGATCAACATGTCGTCGTCACTGAGCGGGATGTTCTCCGGTCAGCAGCCGCCCGGTGCTCATCCCGTCGGAGGTCCAGGTGGACCGGGCCAGCCGGGCTTCCCCGGTACCGCTACCAGACCCCCGGGGAACAACACGCTGGTGGATGAGCTGGAGGCTTCCTTCGAGGTAGGAGACCAGCTTCCGGTAGCGGTGTGTGCTAGCTGTTGCTAAGATACTGTAGCTAGCTAGCTGATCTTTAATGTTAACTCACTGCTGTTGCTAAGATACAGCAGCATCACATAAGAGGGCTATGGAAGAAACATATCTGATCTTACCACGTCTTTATTCAGTAAATCATGCTTAGATTACTCTACAATATGATAATAGATAATGCTAAAGTAGATGAGCTAATGCTAAGTTACTCTCAGGCTGACTCTACACATCTTCAGGCATCCTAACCTGACTCCAGCTCTCCAGCTCTACAGCAGCCTCCTCTACCAACACTAAACATCACCACAGACATGAACATGAGAGATTAAACCCTTCCTTCCTTTGAGTAAACTGTATATCCTAAACCCAAACAATAGCAACTAGCTACATACCATCACAATAACCTAGCTA
The DNA here is from genome assembly GCA_916701665.1 of Sebastiscus tertius. Classification (NCBI taxonomy): domain Eukaryota; kingdom Metazoa; phylum Chordata; class Actinopteri; order Perciformes; family Sebastidae; genus Sebastiscus; species Sebastiscus tertius. Next base: position 10,791 of record CAKAOH010019862.1, read on the forward strand.
GTTTGGTTTCCTTTCACTCTGCAGCAAAGACAGGAATACATCTCTCTCATTTCACACTTAGATAGATAGATAGGTAGATAGGTAGATGGATAGGTAGATAGATAGGTAGGTAGATAGATAGATAGATAGATAGATAGATAGATAGATAGATAGATAGATAGATGGATAGGTAGGTAGATGGATAGGTAGGTAGATAGATAGGTAGGTAGATAGATAGATAGGTAGATGGATAGGTAGGTAGATAGATAGATAGGTAGGTAGATAGATAGATAGATAGATAGATAGATAGATAGATAGTAACTTTATGATCCCGAGGGAAATTCAAGTTTCCAGCATCACAGTTCCATAGTGCAAAACATGTTAGTAAAAAGGCAGTAAAAAAGTTAGTAGTGCAAAGTACAAAGAAATATACCAGATATAAAAATACAAGGAGATGAAGAAAACTGTAAAAACTGAATATAGTGTAGGGCAACAGCTGTGATGCAGGACTATTAAAAAAGTGAATATAGGGCAGAAAAGACTGTTAAAAATGAGTATAGTGCAGGATAACTCCAGTAGCTTCGTCTATGAAAGTGCACTGTGTGCATTATTATCTGTCCTGCAGACCGTCCTCCTTGTGTGCGGATTTCAGTTTACATTTGATTTGCTTGTATAATATTTTATTCTCTTGTACTTGTCCAGCTGATTTTCAGATAGTGGCAACATGAAACTGAAAGCTGCTCTTGACCACAGCGATTTCGGCTGCTGTATGTTTCTCTGCCCAATTACATAGGTTAGAAAGCTGGTACAGTATCAGTCAAGATGAAACAGATTTTCATGGCAAAACAACACTTGACACTGCCTCTCCTTCAGGACCTGCTAGTTGTCATCCTTATGCATCAAGTCAGGGACTGGAGGGCTACAAAACCACCTGAAATCAACCCCTAAAGAGACAGATGTTGTGCCACTCATTTAGAAAAAGGCAAATTTACTCATGTTGTTATCTGTGCATTTATTCTTCAGGCGTGTTTTGCATCCTTGGTAAGCCAAGACTACGTTAATGGAACTGATCAGGAGGAGATACGAACCGGTGAGTGAAGCCTCTAATATATTATTTGTTGTTGTTGTTTATGGTAGTTTTGGTTTATCGCTGTATATCAATGTTAATCTATTTGTCTGTTGATTGCAGGTGTTGACCAGTGCATACAGAAGTTCCTGGATGTGGCTCGACAGACAGAGTGCTTCTTCTTACAGAAAAGGCTTCAGTTATCTGTGCAGAAACCAGAGCAGGTGGTGAAAGAGGTAAACTGTTATACTGATACTTGCATTCTTATTTATCTTGACAGTTTTGAAGTGGTTCCCTCCACCTCTCATCTACTTATTTCCCGCTCCATTTTTGTACTTGTAGGTTTTGATCCCTAAATGATCTGTTTAAGCACAACATTAACCCAAACTCCTTGTTGAGAACCACTATCTATGTCGTATCCAGGCTTCACTAGCATTGCCTTTATTTCTTAGACCTGAATCTGTGACATGCTGTCAGTGTTTATTTATTTCCCCTCCATTTGTTAATGTGCCTTCTCTCTTCTCACCTACATTTTTTTTTTTCTCACTTCAGGATGTGTCAGAGTTACGTAATGAGCTACAGAGGAAAGAATTGCTGGTTCAGAAACACTTGTCCAAACTGCACCACTGGCAACAAGTGCTGGAGGATGTGAGCGTTCAGCACCGCAAACCCTCAGACCTCCCTCCTCCTGGACCACTCGCCTTTCTGGAGCAGGCCTCTGCCAGTCTGCCCCCCGCCCCTTTAAAACCAAATTAACACACCAAAGGTACGGCCACATTAGTCTTCTGTCAACGAAATTGTTCTACACCCGCATTGTTATCTTGAACTCTGACCTGCGAGTTACGGAAACACAGGCTTGTATTCATCAATCATACTGTCTTGGATTGGAAATGAACAGGAGATGGAGCGAATATATGCAGGATAGAAGTGTAATGTGGCCATTCCTAAACACAAAAGAAGAGTATACACACCACGCACGTACGTCATGTGATGCGCACTGTCAAGTGTCAACCTCTGAGAAAACAGAAGAACAGTTTGTTGTCACTGCAGCTGTGGGAACATCACAACATGGATTCATAGTTTTATTTCAATTTTTTTTTTCAGCATTTTGATTTATGTAAATATTTATGTTGCTTACTTTTTTACAGTAAAAATAAAATTTCTGAATATTTTGACTCTGGACTAAAGTCTTAATTATGTTTTTCTTGTTGTACTACAGTGCATAATTGTTGTTGAGTTTGAAATCAGAATTTAAAGGGACATTCCACCCATTTTACACACCTTGATAAGTTTACTAGTCATGGAGACTTACTCTAGACTACTCTACTTCTCTTCTAGATTTCTTTAGGGTTGCCAAATAAATTTGCAGAATTTCTTCCATAATCTTTTATTTAATATTTATATCGGCAGTATACCTTTTAGCCGCATGAATGTTGGTATTGTTCTGATAATTGTAGCCTACTTATATAACATTTAATCTACTATGAAAGGCTAGCGTACATTCAGTTTGTTTTACTGATGAGAGGAAAAAAAAACAGGGCCTGTTAACTCCACCTAATTTTTAAAGTATTTAACGTGTATATGTTTTCAATAACACGTGCATAAAACAAAAGTTGTGATTTAGCAAACGTATATATCTCTTCGAAATGGCTGGTTTACTTAGTTCAACATAATATACATTGATGCAAAAATGCTCAGGCACGCTCATTTATGCACAAATTCCCTCTTCTCACGATTCATAGCTATAAGGCCTGTTGTGAATTGGGTCGCGATGGTTTGTCATTTTTAAAAAGTGGATCCCAGGAAGAAAGATTGGGAAACACTGGACTACATACAGAGTTGTATAATGTTGTTTGTGTCTCTGGAAAGGTTTTGTTAAGTCTGAAAAAATAAACCCTGATGGTGTTACAAACTGGGAGCTTGTTGCAGAGAGGAACAATGGGAATTGTGGGATCCAGCATTCTTGGAGCGTTACTCATACTCAGGACTAAGAGTCAAGATCTCGGCTTCTGCTGCGTCAATTCTGACCAGTCTGTCTCTCACAAGTCTCCAAACTTTATGGAAATGCAAGAGAGTGGAGTCCTCCTTCCATCACCAAAGCTTGTCCCATATGGGAGCAAGGAGCTATAGGAACTATGACAAATAAAATAGTCACATATTTATGTTAAATATGAAAGTTGAGTCATGTCATTATGGGTAAAACAAAACATGCTGACAGTTAATAGTCCTTGTGACTTCTGTATGAAACCATGACGGAGGAATGACTTCAGATGACAGCCTGTTGTCTCTAATGCATGCAGTGTCTTCACACCACAACAGACTTGTTCTCCGCAGCTTCACAGCTATCGCCCGTCCACCGACAGTACAGGCAGACACAAACCTTCACAGATGGGCTTCTCGCAGAACGGGCCTGTGCACCTTGACATCAATAAACAGGGGAACCATGGATAGATTATTGAATTTGCAGAACTCTAAATGGGCTTTTCTTCTGTTTATATATTCTTATATTGAGATAATGTCTATGTAGGTGAATCAGCTGTACATAGTTATGAGAACTTGTGTCATGAATCCAGGTTGAAGATTTGCCTTATGGAAGCCCATTTCTGCCAGGAAAAAAAAATAATTGATGAAATGTTTTGTGTTATAAAAATATAAATACTCATAATAACTCAAATGTATGAGACACTTAGTCGTAATTTTGATTATGAGATAAGTCAAAATCACCAGATATCAATATTTTCAGTTACTGAGCCAAACTTATTAGACACTAAGTCATAACTATGAAACATAAAGTCAGAATTATGACGTACTGAAGAAAAGTTATGAGATTGTAAGTCAAAATTGTGAGATATACTGTATATCAATGTTTTGAGTTATTAAAATGAAGAGAAATTCAATCAAAATTATGAGAACATGATAATCCTTCCTGGCATCATGAGGGTTATGAGATGCAAAATCAAAACTGTGAGGTACTAAGTCAAGATCGTGAGATAATAAGTCAAAATTGACTGAGCCAAGTATACTGTACTTATGTATACTTTTGTTAAGTATATATCTCTGATAAGTACATAATAGTAAACTGA
>CAKAOH010019863.1:0-43523 GCA_916701665.1 Sebastiscus tertius
CCGCAGGGAGACACCGGGTGCCGGTGTCACGGTTCACGTTTCTCTCTGCGGAGGCTCGTCACTTCACAAGACACGGAAAACCTCTGTTGGTGCGCGCTTTGTCAGTGAATGCAAGCAGGCAGCGTAGGAGAGGCTCCGGTTGCCGGTGTCTCCCTGCGGGCGCAGGAGGGTGAGGCAGGAAAAGCCAACACTAGGATCAGATCTAAATCATGTTCATGGAGAGACCTTGGTCTGGTCAGCTAACATTACTGCCAAGCAGCTGAAATATAGAGTGATATTGTGGTTTTAGCTGACGTGTGTCGCCTCACTGTTTTGAGCGATGCTCGTTCAGGTCTATTTAGAGCGAGCAAGCGCGAGCCCGACGCTGACTTTCGTTGATTTAACGGCCACAGGTGTCGCTGTTAACAAGCATTTCTGAAAGTTATAAATAGTCCCTTTAAGTCTGAAAACTCTTACTCGCCTTAAACAGGAGCACACAGGGATAACAATTTCACATCTTGCAGTTCACATAATATACAGTAGAAGCAAGCCAATAATAGTATTGAACAATGCACTGCTCTCCTAGATCTTGAATTTGCCAATGTTGTGCTATGTCATTAGCTAGTGACAATTATAATGATATTTTAACACACGTTTCCATCCACTACCATATTAGTAGTCGGGCGTATTGAGATAAACAGCTGGTGGCACGGATTCTCCAGTCGGCTGCCATTAAACCATCACAGAAGAAGAGGGTGCAACAAGATGGTGTAATTAAAAGAGTCAAACCTCAAACAAAACAAAGCCACATGGAAATATTGATGGAAATGTGGCATTTATGTTTATTTCAATGTATTAATTTGAGAAATGTTAATCTCCTTAGTGGTTCACACAGATGACATCACTCTGATGTCTTCGATCGTCACTTTTCTTTCGTCTCTCTAGTGGAGCGGAAGCTAAAGTGGACATTTAAGTCACATGCTTCATGTACATCATGATCAATTCACTAACTGTTTCCAATTCAATTTGTCACATTTTGCTTTAATCGATTCACAAACTTTTCACTAGCCATTTTAGCTAAGTGTAAAAGACTGGTTTGCAATATTAAATTTTTTCAAATTTCCATTGTAACCAGTCAAGATGTTTTTCTTTGCAAAATGAAAATGTACATGAAAAAAGTTGGTTGGAAACTTAACTTATTGAAGGAACTACCACGGAAAACCAATTGCTGATGTGTAGCAATACTAAATGACAGCAGTGGGATTTGATCCCACATGGACTGGGGACTCATTCCAGCACCTTAAAACGCTCAGCCACACTACCAGAATTTGTAATTTTGTGTGCCAGTGTCACAGTAAAGATGACATAATGTCTGTACTGTATGAATGAAGAAGTTCCAGGCAGCATGGAATCTTGTGGGTTAGATGAGTAAATTTAGTTCCACTCTGCTCTTAGTTACCAATGAAGGGACGTGCACCCACATGGTGTTGGACTAAAAAATGAGTCCTGGACAGCCCAACACTGCTGGAGCTCAGACTCTCCACACACTGGCACGATTGCCACTCTGAAACTGCATTAATCCATGGGAACCAACAGAATATTTGCATGTTTACATCTTTATTTGCCTTTTTTTTTTTTAAAATGAAATCTATTTCATGGACAATAATTTTTTGACTGTCTGACTCAACACACAAAATTACAACAACAGCTCTGACTAATTGAGCCAGACCAGCAGCTTTAACACTATGCACATGGCCAAATGGGCCGGGCAAGCTGCTGTTGGACGACCTGTGAGCGGTGGCTGCTCTGGAATTCTGAAGAACATCCAGATGGCCAGTCTGCCTCTGGGTCACATTTGTTGAAACAGGCAAGTTGCTTATTTAAAATAACAACCAACTGTCAGGACAGATATGGAAGCTCAGAGGGGCCAACAGAAAGCTCAGTATTTAATCAGATGGACTGAAAGTTAATACTTGGTACTGAATTTAGTAGGGCTGGGTATCCAACCCGGTCTCAAAAGAAGGCGTATGAATACCACGACACGAGACGGACATCCTGTGTGTCATTTGTACGCAGTTAGGTTTAATCAAGAAAACCACTAACTTAGGTTCAGACAAGAAAACCACTTAGTTAAGGTAAGGGAAAATGTTATGGTTGGGCTTAAAATAAGTTAGTAAACTAAGAAAACAACTACGAAAAATATCCGTCACAACCGTCAATAAAAAATATGTGACAAATCATTGCATGATAAACATCACATGATAAATGTCACTAACGTAACTTACAAACCAAAAAAAAACACCAGTCAACAACGGTGTTGAACACGGGTCTCCTGTTTAAAAGTCCGGTGTTTGTTGGACCCATCCACCTTCTCACCCGCCCTCCATTAGTGGTCTTACCGTAGCATTTATACGCGGATGCGTTTACATTGCAGTCAGTAAAGGATACAACGTGTACAAATGATACGCGGAAATCTAGAAAAGCGTACTTATTGCACACTAAAAGGCTTGCGCATTATCATGGCATCTATACACCTTTCATGCGAACGGGCAGGGGAACCGGTACTGGCATACCTTTAAGGTATCGACCGAAACAACCCAGTACCAAATACAATCAAAACTTTTCCAGTTAAATGATACCTGCAATCTGATCTAGAACAAAATTACTATTTGTATGTTTTTTGCAGGACTGGAACCGGTACTGGAATACCTTTAAGGTATCGACAGAAACAACCCAGTACCAAATACAATCGAAACTTTTCCAGTCAAATGATACCTGCAATCTGATCTAGAACAAAATTACTAAATGTATGTTTTTTGCTCGCAGCCTATCACCGCACGTGTTCTTCAATTTAATGCAACTTGTGATTGGCCCACTACCACAGCAGCTACAACCCATACAGCCACCCTTCGCCACAGCAAGATTCCTAATTGATCGAGATTGAGATGTGTGAGCCGGCGGCTAGCAGCTAACGGAGCTAACAGCACGAACAGCATGAAGGCTGCATTCACACAAGATCAGGCAGTACAGCGGAAACGCAAGTTTTTCCATTAATTTTTATTGAGGGTAGTGCATTTGGGCCGCGTTTGGGCTGCGTTTGGGCTGCAGCGGTCGCAGGGGGTGACGAAATAAAATGCAGCTACAGATAAGTAGAAGCCTGCCTCTGGGTCACATTTGTTGAAACAGGCAAGTTGCTTATTTAAAATAACAACCAACTGTCAGGACAGATATGGAAGCTCAGAGGGGCCAACAGAAAGCTCAGTATTTAATCAGATGGACTGAAAGTTCATCAAATCAACTTTTGGAGAACGGCAACCCGACGTCACGCTGCGGTGGCCAATCATGAGGGAACAAATGATGTTAATCGTCACAGTTAATGGGCCATTAAAGTGACTTGACCTCAGACCTCCACACAACTCGGCGGACAATCACCGCAAAACCTGATCTCATATGAATGTAGCCTAACAACGGCAATAGTGCTGACAGAGCTAACAGTTACCGGAGGGTCATAGAATGAAGTACTCTATTTGTAAGTATCACATTAAGGGTACTGGTACTGTAATTTTTCAAACCATAAACATTTACTGTCTTTAGTGTTGACAAGGTTACAAAGGAGAACATGTAACGCAAGGCATTGGTCTGCTGACCTTCATGTCCCTTAACCATGAAATGCTTTGTGTCCTTTTTATTATGCACATTTATCGTTTTGCAGCTTCCATTACCTAAGCTTAATAGAAATTGCTATCTTTACAGCCCTGTTGTTTCTTTATAGTGGTTGTTGTGCTGACCTTTTCATTCCTGGTAGCATTAAACATGTTTTCGCTGATCAATTTTGGCTTTCCAAACTTAAAAATGCAATGAAGCCTTTCCATTCTCAGGGACAGTAAAAAGAAAGAATTTACCAAATCTGTTTACCCCACGTTCCCAGCATTGTGAATAAAAGTCAATATTTCCTGTTAACAACAGGAACATTAGTGCTTAATATATTTGTGCTCGAAAGTTTTTATGAAAAACATTTTTCACTCCTGCCATCCCTAAATGACTATAAGTAAGTAATGCATTTCTTCTACCAGCTGTATCAAGTATAGCAGGAGAATATTCTTTTTGATAAATGAATACAGTCAGTTTACTGAAAACATTCCTTGCAGCCAAAGCATATGGTCACCAATTTCCACTTCTGTTCATTAACAAATCCGGCTGGTTAATGAGAACAGACGGTTTTACCATCCTACGTGATGGCAGAGAAACGGTGATAAACTCCGGTCCCGTTTAAATGGCTCGGTTATGTCGGGAAATTGTAAACAGCTTTATAACAGTAAAGTGCCACATGGTAACAGTCCACTCTACTCCGGTGTCATTTGTCCAGCTAGTCATTCACCTTGGAGCTGCCCCGCCATTACAACTCTTATTTCTTAAGGCTATAATGACATTTACAAGCTCAACTGACAGGATGTCCTAAGTGGAACTGAAAGCCGCGGGCCCAGACAAGAGAGAGAGCTCATTCAACAAACACCTCTCAATAACACCAATGACAGCTTAGGTCAGGCTGTGGATGTGTGTTTCTGTGGATGTGTGTTTCTGTGGATATGAGTGAATAAGGGTGGGTGGGTCCAGGTGCTACATGCATGTCTTTTAAAGGAACAGTGTGTAACATTTGGGGAGATCTATTTGCAGAAATGGATTAGAATACTAAAACTGAAGTAGGCAAGGTTGGAGCAAATATGATTAAAAAAAGTTATTTTTATAAAACGGTTGCTATATCGTACCAGTAGCACATGAAATAGGTAACCTGAAAAAAGTCATGTTCCTCTGTGTCCTCTGGTGTCCTCCGGTGCTCCTAACGGCATCTGCAAGATTTCACAGACTGGAGGAAAACAAGCAGTAAGAGCTGATCTGAGGTCTGCTGTCCAGCTGCCGTCTATGAGAGCTGGCTGTCAATCACTCGCGAACATGAATCAATATTATGTTACGTTAATGCCTATTTCTCTCCTCAAATGTTTTCAAAATCATCTCATTGTGCACGGTTTAGCTGTAAAATGAGAAAGTTTGTGGTGCAGCCGCCATTGTAAAATCTGTTGAAGGAACGCCAAGATTCTGGTCACATGACTGGAGCACAGCCAATAGGAACACTCTCTCAATGAAATGACCTGTGATTGGTCAAAGTCTAGTCTAGATTTTTTAAAGCCTGAAAACAGAGCCATGAGAAGGTGCAGAAGTCTAGTTTTCGCTCAGAACACTTGAATTACAATATGCTGAAAGGTTATTATGGATTTTTGCCCAATGATGCCAAAAATATACTGCCTACTGCAGCTTTAATGTGTGTTTTCTTTTGTGTTTAATCCTGAAAATACCTGAAAATAAGAAGCGTTGTGTTTTCATTACCATAGAATGAGCCGTTGATATGTACATACAGAGCGGGTCTTCTTCACGGTGCCATGTTTCTACAGTTTCTGTAGCAGCTTTGTACGAAGACTGGATCTAGCCTGACTCTGTTGGAAAGTAACAAAATCTGTCTATCGGCACCTCTACAGCTCACTAATGGTGTGTTCACACACGAGCAAACTTTTTGCGCAGCACGACTACATACAAAGTCTATGCATGGAGGCAAATAGACGCAAATGGCGCAAATAACGCATCACGTATTTTGCGAGAGTTGAAATGTTTTCGAGCAACTCGCAAGAAATTTGTGTGATGCAGTGTTGTGAAACCCTTTCAGCGTTGAAATTCTCCTTGACGTTTTTGAATCAGAAATGACGGAAAAAAATATTGCAGCTGGCTCAGTGCTTGGTTGTGATGTGTTGTGGCCTGCTTGTAGCTGGTACAGCCTAACCAGTTTACCAGTAGCCTTCTACCTGTGCTTTAACACTCAATATCTGATAATGTTCCCATTCGCCCAAGTAGGGGGTCAATTGGACTTGCCCATTGTTTAAATACAACAAAATATAAAGCCTACACTAAAAGAAATGCATTGATAGCAATATGCAAAGTGAATCCCTTGCTAACACTGTACTAGTTGAAGGTGTTGGGATTAGTGAGGTGACAGTGGGATGCTCGTGATTGGCAGGTTTAAGTAGAAAATGTGTTCTCAACATAAATTCTTGCAGGAGACATTTTTACTGCCAAAGTGATCAACTGATCTGCTGAATTGAATTTGGTATTCACCCAAGGTTTGCATACTCTCCAGCAACAAGAGCCCACTCAAGTGGCTTTTACAATTTCCCTCATTTTCTCCCAATGTGGCCCGATAGCTGACCTCTCTGAAAGCATTTTGACTTGCCAAACACACACCACTGCAACTAATAATGTTAATGACTGGATTGCACTTAGGTGTGCCAGTTTCACGGGCCTTGTATTGCGGATGTTGGCTCACTGGGGCTTACTTTAATGGAATAGATCCATTGTTAATGTTAGCATAGTTTTACCTATGTAAAGTCAACAATAACTCCCTCAGTGGCTTCCCACCAAGACTGTAAAATTATTTTGTGTTGGAATATACTGCCAAGATGGAGGCTCTGCTGCAAGGGAGTGACACAGCTCTCTGAAGTGGTGAGTAAGGGTTTTATCCAGGTTTATTGGGTTTATCTAACCCAAAAAATCAAGATGGAGATGGACAAAAACCAAGATGGCGACGGACAAAATGCCGAACTTGAGGCTTGTCAGTTCCTGATCCGTCCCAGCTTTACAATTCGTTTGCACATGTGCGGGTGTGCCGACCCAGTATGCCTTGCTAATGGTCGGTATCCTAGCTATGATGCTAACCGGAGCTTCGGAGCTGCCATGGCTGAGGAGAGCGACTCAACCACAGCATTCTGAGGTTAGGCTACCCAGTCCGAACAGCTGTATGTCATTTCATCATTGAATTCAATTCTGAGAATTTTTGAGGCGAGCAATCAACTGTGTAGATTTCGAATATTGGCAGTTTTACAAAAATTGATTGACATTTTTCTCAAACTGGCGCAACAGTTCTCAATTCTCAGAAGTGAATTTAATGATGAAACAACATCTGGTTTGGGCCGGGTAGCCTGACTTCGGAGCTGCCGTGGCTGAGGAGAGCGACGGCAGCTCCGAAGTCAGGCTACCCGGTTAGCATCACAGATAGGCTACCTACCGTTAGCATGGGTGTTCCCGCAAGGCATACTGGTTAGGCGCGCCCACACATGGGCAGAATGGTTCGCACAGCTGGGTCGGATCAGGCACTGACAAGCCTCAAGTTCGGCATTTTGGCCGTCGCCATCTTGTTTTTTTGGAACCAGAAGTAACACGAGAGGGTGGAGCTAAGTACAACTGAACACTGAATAAGACATTAAAACATTTTTATCGAATTAACTTTCATGAACTAAAAACACACTGTGAAAGGTTAAAGTTAAAGTTTGAAGACAAAAACATGGACAACACCCAAACCGGATGACGCCGTGGTAGCAACCTGCCAATCACAAGATAGCCATGCCCAAAAGCATACCATGCTTTAACGTGTAAACTAAAGTTCACTCCTTATACATACATACAGTGTATGATTTTATCACCTGTGCATCTAATAGAAGGGGTTTCATTTGATTACTGTAATTACACTAATGAATCAACATCACTGTAGTGATTCATTATTAATGGTAAAACGTTACACATACAGTAGCTCATTTAAAGTGCATGTGAGTCCAGGGGGCAGAAGAGATTAAAGAAAGGAAAGATTTATAAATGAATGCCCACCGTCGATCAATCACGTCTTCCTGTTCCCACATGTTCTGTCATCATCATTTCTCTGCTTCTGTAAAATGAATCAGAGGCCCAGACACTGAGTTAATTTCCCAATCATTCGCCTCATGTGGGCGTGTGTGTGCACGTATGTTAATTTCTTGGCCATAGTGAGACAGATTGTCAGGGAAAAATGGAAGTTGCATGCTGGGAGTTGCAATAAGAGAGAGAGAGAGGACTTCACTGTGCCCTTGGGCGAGTCTGAAATGACTGTGAAAGACTTCCTCTCTCTCTCTGGTTGGATATCATTGTTTCTTTTATTCTCCCTTTGTTTCTCGTTATGAATATTTTTGTCACGTTCTAGTTGAGCTTCCGTCAAATTGAATATAAATTAAATAAAAAAATAACAACTTTTGCAATGTCATTAAAACATTTTTTTCCAGCTGGAAGCTTTGCAGTACATGGGAGACACACCCGGAATTATTGGGAATTATTGGAAGTATTACAATGAAGCATAAAAGCTATTTCATTTTCTTTTTCAGGTAATTTTCCTTTGAAATTGTTCTAAAATTCGAATTAACTAGAAATACTGCCATTTTTTTCTATATTGTCTCCATTCTGCTATATTTACATCTTCATTCTGCCCCTTTCGCTGTTGTTTCCTCTCAGACTCTTCGCAGAACTAATCTCTTAAAATTACCATAAACATTTTAGAGCTTCCCCGTGAATTGGGTGTAAATGAACTCAACCACGAATCCCATTTCGTGCGTCCACAGCTGCCCTTTAATATGTTGTTGAATTTACAGATAACAAGTAGAACACATAGCCTACATAACTGTCAGCGTTTAGCCTCACGAGCAGCTGTCCACACTGAAATACACATTTTGAGTAGACGTGTTTTTTTTTCATCATATACCCACCAAACTAATGAGATTCCCATCATGCACGTGGGCACACCTGCACACTTAGACTGTATATATTAAGTGGACCTAGTCACCATGATATCACCCATTGGTTTGTAGACTACAATTTTGAAGCTTTGAGTTCGGCATTTTGGCCGTCGCCATCTTGGTTTTTTGCAACCAGAAGTGACACAAGAGGGTGGAGCTAAGTACAACTGAACACTTAATAAGACATTTTTAGACGTCATTTTAGGTCAAAATGTTAAAATTAACTTTCGTGAACTGAAAACACACTGTGAGAGGGTTAAGGTTGCGAAGCTCCGGTTAGCATCATAGCTAGGATACCTACGATTAGCGTTTAGGTTTGGAAGCCAGTAGCCAATCAGAAGCAGAGTAGAGACAGGTCTTCCCGTAAGGCATACTGGGTAGGCACGCCTGCATATGTGCTGCACAGATTGTGCACCTGGGATGCATCAAGCACTGACAAGCCTCAAGTTCGGCATTTTGTCCGTCGCCATCTTGGCTTTTTGTCCATCACCATCTTAATTTTTTGGAACCGCGAGAGGGTGGAGCTAAGTACAACCGAACACTACATTAAAACATTTTTATTGAACTAACTTTCATTAACTAAAAACACACTATGAACCTGGACAACACCCAGACTGGACAACGCCATGGTAGCGACTTGTGCAATCACAAGGTAGCCACGCCCTAAAGCATCCCCTGCTTTATGGTCTATTTGAATCTAAACTAGTGATTGAGACCATAAAGTCATGTTTACAATGTTTACTGAGGTAATAAATGAAGTGAGGAGTAGGCTCATTTTCTCATAGACTTCTATACAATCAGATGTTTTTTTGCAACCAGAGGAGTCGCCCCCTGCTGGCTGTTAGAAAGAATGCAAGTTTAAGGCACTTCAGCATTGGCTTCACTTTTCAGACCTGGAGGTAGCCAACTTTGTGTACGCAGTTCTGCAAACCACGCTAGTTAGGCTTCAAAGATACACAAAATTGGTTTTGTTGAGTATCACTGAATGTAAGCATAGCTGTGTTTATTTACAAGAAAACCCCACATGGTATCTTTAACTTGTTCTTGCATTTGTACAGTAGCCTATACATTGTCAGCTAGTCCGCAGTGTAACGGACGTTGCAATTAGTTGTCTTGCGTAACATCTGTAACTTTTATATTAAAATTGAGCTGGTTCTTTTTTTCAGAAGATATTGATTTTTACTGACATAAATGGTATAAACTAATAGCCTCAACATAGATACAATCTAGACCTAAATGCTTAACACAAAGTCCAACTTCTCCAGTTTGTGTTGCCACATTCAGCCATGCTCAGTCCTTCAATGTAATTAGCAGCAGGTGCCGGCTCCAATTATGGACTAAATAAGAAGTAACAAAGATGCTGCACTCTGCTTCCTGTCCAATACTCAAAGAATGCCTTTTCAAGGCATTTACTTTACCTCGCTCTGCTCACCTCATATGAAAAAAGTACAAGTGCAAAAGCGCATATAGAAGCAGGCAATTACAGCATATTATACATTGTACTGACATGCTTACATTCAGAATGTAATATATACATTCTGAATCCACTTGTACAGGTTGAGCACATAGCCCCTTAGGTGATATGAAGTGAAATATCCTTGAAGAAAAAACAAAGTGAAAATTGGCACTTATACAACTATTTTGATATCACTGCATTTATTTGGAGTTAGGGATTAAAATTGTGTTCAAATGAGAGTGAAAATGAAAGTCAGGGACTGTGGCAAAGTGCCTCTTTTTCTCTGGTGACAAAAAGATATACATATACAGTATAAACATACATATTCACAGAGTAAATACGATTTAAAACCAAGTTGTAGGTTGTAGGCGTTTAGCGTGCAATACGTATGCCTTTCTTGATTTCCGCGTGTCTTTTGTACGCTGTGTATCCTGTACTGAGTGCAATGGAAACGCAAGCAAAAAATACCACTTTTGGGCGGACGGGGAAGTGGATGGGTCCAACAAACACTGGAGACCCGTTTTCAAGACCGTTGTTGATCGGTGTTTTGTTTTGTAAGTTACTTCAGTGACATATTTCACCTGACGTTTGTGACGTGTTTTCCAAAGTTGTTTCCGTACGTGTTTTACTTACTTATTTTAAACCAAACCATGATATTTTCCCTTACCCTAACTAAGTGGTTTTCTTGCCTGAACCTAACTGCAGATGTTTGCGTGGCGTACGCAAAAAACGGTGTACAAATGACACATGAAAATACTAAAAGGCGTCCTCATGACACGCATAATGTCGTGGTATTTATACACTTTCCCGTGAGGCCGGGTTGGTATCAAACGCACCAGGCTTTCAACTAACTCCAATGTAAATCGTCATTATTAGTCATCTGAGCAACTGACATAACACAAAGAGAGAAAAAATGTGTAGGGCAGATAGGAGGGGAGGTTGGGTGAGGTTTGGTGAAACAAACAAACATAGGACTTTGACCCAGGAGATTGCTCTCCATGTCCCGTGTGACACCAAGTCAACGTTGACTTATTTTACCTTGGTTTTGTTACGTAACTTCTGTACCACTTGCGTAACAAACATAGTTATATTTCATAGCAAATGTACTTATTTTGACCCAAACCACAATCTTTTCCTAAGCCTACCAAAGCACTGTTGTTGCCTAAACCTAAATTGGAAGGTTATTTTGAAAAGAGGATCTATGCATGTAACAAGCAGAAACTGACACACAGTCCCTGACACGTCCAAAAATGATGCTGGAGGGGTACCTAGAGCGTCATAGTTTGAAGTGTATAGGGCCACTGACCAAGCGTCGCTATTTGAGTTGGGAGAGAGAACGTGCTGGTAAAATGTAATCTATCACAAAAATACACGATACATGAAGTTCTTTTTTGTTCTTCTTGTTGTCATGCTACTGAAGTTTCTTTTTTTTTTTTGGCTCTCACATTACCAGCAATTTTGTTTTCATCTCATTTCATGTCACTTTTACCTTGATAATCTGTTTCCATAATGAAACGCGAGAGATGATCTGCCAGCACAGGAAGATCAGTCGAATTTATGTCTCTTGGAAGTGGCGTGACACGCCTGGAAGACGCGAGATGAAACAATTTACCGAGCTCATTATTTTTTTGGCGGTGCAGTAATTACAGATCATCTTCATGAATTCAATGAACTGGCAGCTAAGGTCTGAAACTCACAGATGCTCTTCACTGATTATCTCTCCTATGTTTCCCTTGTAGTCTATCATTTGTTGGGTGGAGGTTCACACACACACACACTCAGAAAAAGCTATTCGGCAGGTGGTAAGAAAGCTTAATTTTTATTGACGTTTGTTTTCTATTCATGCATGAAGGACAGAGCACATTAAAGGCAGGGTTGGTAAAGATTTTCAAGACATTTTTTTGTTATATTAGTTGAAATTCTCATTACATCCCAACAGCAATCAATAAATCATATGCTCTGACGAAAAAAGGCCGGTATTTGTGACTGTAATGAACCTGCAAAATCATTTAATTCAGCCTGAATGTAATGATTGGACTGTCTACCTATCTACCTACCTACCTGCGTGCACTCAGCCCGTGCACTCATTGCGTCAACAATTGTGGTCAACAACGTTGCTGCTGTATTTATCCCTAGATGATGTTATGTTGAATGTCAATGGTGCAGCTGCATAGCCTGGGACTGATCGATCCAAACTCCATTTAGAAAACGACCAATTTAAAAGTTGTTTGCTTGTCGTCTTGCAGATAGACCAGACAAAGCACAAATTCAGCCTTTTTTACCTGTCGTCATTATTATGTAGTTATTTCGGCATTTACTTGATCTGTTTATTGCTATTATATCACAGCACAATCTGTTTATCTTAGGTTCATACCGCAATAGTGACATGTGGCTTGCTAGATACAGTCAGTGCGATGGCGCTGTATGTGAATACAGCTCGTCGCCGTAGCTAATGCTGCTAGCAGCTTTCATTGGAAAAGAGATGGCAACATTGGGCTCGGTTTCTTGGTTTCGGTGGAACATGCCTGTCAACCAAGGTTAGAGATTCTCTTTTCTGCAGGCCGTAATGTCAATCTAAAAGTCAGGGTTAAGGTTAATAGTGAAAAGTGGAAAGAGGCAAAGGTGTCCTTTGCAGGCCTTTAAAACAAGGTTCAATCCTTTACCTATTATTATTTTCTATATATATATATGCTCCCCCTAGGTCATGTCGTCCATAAGCACAATATTCAATTCCACTGCTATGCAGATGATACAGAGCCTTATGTCCCGCTTAAAATCTCAGATTCCAGCTGTTTAACATCCCTTAAGGCCTGCCTAGCCGATATACATTGTTGGATGTCCCAAAACTTCCTTCAGTTGAACTCTGACAAATCAGAGGTTCTCTTATTTGGCCCCCTCAGTCACAACTCAAATTTACAAGAAAGTCTCGAATCCTTCTCTGTAAATATCAAACCAGTTGCATGAAACCTAGGTGTTTTTTTAGATATAACACTTTGTTTTGAGGCACAAATAAAACGAGTAGTGCAATCTTGCTTCATGCATCTCAGAAACATTTCTAAAATAAAATCATTTTTTATCAACTCATGACCTCAATAGAGTAGTCAACGCTTTCATCTGCTCCCGTTTAGACTACTGCAAAGCCCTTTATTCCGGTCTCAGCCAAACCTCATTACATCGCCTGCAACTAGTCCAAAACACAGCTGCTAGACTGATCACGGGTACGAGGAGATTTGAGCATATCACTCCGGTTTTAGCTGTACTTCACTGGCTGCCTGTCAAATTTAGAATTGATTTTAAGATTTTATTATTAACTTTTAAAGCTCTGCATGGTTTGGCACCAAGCTACATCACTGAGCTCCTTACACCGTATGAGACACCGTGTAACCTGAGGTCCTCTGACTTGGCTCTATACTGGTTGTACCCAGGTCTAAGTTGGTGACTAAGGGTGACAGGGCCTTTGCCATCAATGCCCCTAGACTCTGGAACAGCCTACCTCAGGACCTCAGGTTAGCTAGCTCTATTACCAATTATAAATCTCTTTAAAAAACCCATTTTTATAAAAAGGCTTTTTTAACTCCGTAAGGCAACAGCTCGGTGCACCTTTTCCCACACCTTATATTGTCCTCTTTTGGCATATGTATTGCTACAGTACCACTGGTTATAGGTTTAAGTTTTCTCATTATTTGGTCTTTATGTTTTGTTCTTTTATTATTGTTTTTATTTTGTCTGTATTTCAGTGTATCTGTGCAAGCACTTTGTAACTATGTTTAGAAAGGTGCTATACAAATAAAGATTATTATTATTAAAAACTGGAAGGAATATTATCTCTGAGGCTGATGTTCGTCATAACCTGTCCCAGACAATGTGGGATTAGAGCAAAATAGACTGAGAATCCGCAACCAACTGCAGGTCTCAGCACTGGCAGAGTGGCACACAGGGAACGGGTTGCAAATTACAGCACCTTGCCGTTATATTGAAACCACATAATCGTTCTTTATCTAAAGATGGGGACTTTGCAGCATACATAGCTATACTAGAACACTCATGCACCATGGACACTGTGGCAGGTGCAACATGCACAAAACACCTCTTACGGCTTGTCTGCAGGTGATTGTGTGTTGGGCCGCCAAAGCTCGTGTGACCTTCACTCAATACTGTGCCTCAATGCATCCTGTGTAGACACAGTCAGAGCACTGCTCTGCTCTGCTAACATGCTGCTTTTACTACGCAGACTGTGTATGCATTGTGTTATAGAATTAACAGCAGAATAGAGCACCACCAGGGTGGACGACACCTGGTATTAACATGCGACCTGTATCTGGATAATGATATTGGATCCATGGGGCCTTTGGATTCACACCTGGTAGCCTATTAACAAAAATGTTCTTGGTATCTTCATTCTACCCACATTATAATTAGATATGCAAATTAGTTAGGTGGAGCTGGAGGCCTCGTCAAGAGATGTGGCGCGTCCAAGGTCAAGAGACGATATACCATGGATGGGCATCATTAGTTTTTAAATCGCATTTAGTCAGGGAAGACTTGCTAGCTACTGCTGCTATATGTAGCTTTTGTCCTCCCTTAAGCTAGCAGAAAGAGGCAGAGTTAGTTGACTCTTCAATTTGCTAGACGGAATTGATTCTAGGTATCTAGTGGTAACAGGAAGTTAGAGTCGCTATTTTTTTGCGTACTATTCTTAGCAGGTCAACCAGATCCACCTCGAATTTGGTCAGCGTGGTGTTAAGAAGTTCCTGATGCCAGACTGTTGTTTTTCAAGGGCTAGATATGCTTGCAAATGAACGAAACTTGGCACACTCAATAAAAGTACTAAAATGTGTTAACAATGTACGACATTTGTTAGGCACATGTATCACATGTAGACTTAAAAAAAAGTCTTTTGGGGCCATGCTCTAAACCCAACAGGAAGTCAGCCATTTTGATTTTTTTCGGGTATTTTTGCCTATTTCCAGGCTCTGTACTTTAACGAACTCCTCCTACAGATTTATCACGACCAACTTCAGATTTGGTCATTACAATATTAAGACCTTTGTGAAAAGTTGTGCAAATCTTGAGGTTTTATGAAACGGCGTTGACGAGGCATGGCGGAGAAGTTACATGATTCACCATTAAACAATAAACTGTTGTAACTCGACTGTACTTGGTCCAGTCTGCTCCAAACTTGACCTACTTCATAAGAGTTCAGGCCTGAGGACATCTACATGGCAATATTGGCTCATATTCATAGTGCCACCTACTGGCAACAGGAAGTCAACGTTATGTAACAAACATCATCCGATTCACATAAAATTTACAGTGTGTGATCTACACTTGATATAGAGCAGCATAATACATGTTTAACATGTGTTCTCTAGTGCCACATAGTGGACACAGGAAGTCATGAAAAAAATTGCAATACGTCATTTCTTGTGCCACTCAATCCACGCAGGAAATAACGTCTAACTTGTGCGTGCAGTGTCCGATGGTCAATGAAATGTACGGGTATGTCAACCGGCGTCCCGCCAGTACCCCCGATGTGTGGGAAGGTGCGAGGGCCCGATCATCGCTGCTTGCAGCTTTAATTAATATTATATTCCATTCATGCCAATAGATCCCCTTAATTGTTACACACTGGTCCTTTTAAGAAAGTGTTCATTGGGCATACCTGTGGTTTAGGGGTTAAGACACCAACAACGATTCGCAACATTCCTGATTAATTAAGCTCTGGCCCAGGACCTTCGTTGCACCTCTCTTGCCCTCATTTCGCTCTCTAGAGTGTACAAAAAAAGATATGAAAATGACCAAAAAAAGAAAAAGAATGAGGTAACGACCTGTAACGACTGCATATGGCAGAGGACTGACCACCACCAGATATGGTCTGGCTGATGCGATCGGATTGCGATCACAAGGTGTATTCACATCTTCCATTAATGTGTTTCCTTATCCAGATATCCGGACACAGATCACTTTAGGTTTAGGCAACAAAACCACTACAGTTTAGGAAATAACTACATGATTGGGCTTAAAAGTGCTATGTATGTAAGGTGAAAATGACACTCAAAGTTGTGAACATGAGACGGGAACGAACAGCTGATTGTAAGGTGAAAGTGAAACTTAACGCTCGGGACACAAAGAGCGATCTGCTGGATGAAAGCCCTGTGTTAGTTGGACCTATCCACCACCCATCCCGCCCGCCCTTAGTGTGTCTTTTCGTACTTAAAACTACATCACCACAGTCTCAGAGTTTACTGCAAGCCCCCAGGAAGAGCGCCGGTCGTTGATGACAATTTTTGTAGTGGCCAAACGGCGGTACTACAATTTCAGTGTTGGGTCCAAAAACACTATTTCCCATAGACTTACATTGGGAAAGAGATGCCTGTTACTTAGCAAATAACTTTTTTTGAGGTAAATCAACTTCCCAGTATGAACACTCTAATAGCCCTTATTTAAATCATTAGATCCTAAAAGTTGTAAAATGCAGTAATAGCTGAATCTAGAGGTATTTCCCTTTCTCTGTTCATGTGAATGAGACCCAGACCGAGGTTGGAGCGAGGACTGAGAGGCGGAGTTAGCAAGCTGTGATGACAGCTGTGATCCCGTGACCGAGCCATGTGATCGAGCAGACGCTATATTGCGCCTGCTCTGTGGGCCCCATGGATGCGGAAGATCGCCAGAAGATCCAGGTACTTTTCCACTCAAAAGTCGAGCCACTTTGGCTACATGCGCCACTGAGCAACTTTAATAGGAGTGAACGGGACCCCGCCTCCAACGCTGTATCCAGTTCTCTTAATCCATCCATGGTTTACTGTTACCGTGAATGAGTTTACATTGTAGTTAATGGAATACGTCTCATACCGGTGCTAAAGGGTGCCTTATGTGGCGGTATCACGTGCCGACAGCCGTCACAAAGCGTCGGTATTTGACGCCCTGTGAATGAGGGCTGGGCTGTAATGTCAGGGGTAAATGCACTCACAGCAGCAGGTATGCAACATCTGCTAACCTTAACCCGTAATGTGTCCTTATTGCACTGTTCTTTACACATTCTTTTGTACGGTTCACAAATTGCCAATGGGGGCCAATTCACCCACCCCCCTCTGATGTTGGGACCCCCTGATGCTCAGCCAAAGCATTTTTAAAAAGACTCACAAGTTCCTCGCCTCTGATTGTCACTGACTGGGTTGTTTTTGTTCATTTCTTTTTCAGAGGAACCTCTTGTCACAATAGGCACTGCTAATGATTCATTTAAATGGGCTGGAGCAGTCAGTTAGAGACGTTACCTCACAAAAAAAGTATGCTATTATACTAAGTGACATCTAAAAGAAGGCACAGGCAGGTCATTATGCTCAATTAGGGTCCCATTTTAACCAGAGAGCCGTCTAAAGAGATGATTACAGTTGATGTTTTGACAGGCATTCTCTTCAGATTTGTCCTCTGCTATAATTGCTAATGAAAGTGGAGTTCTGTTTGAGTAAAGCTGCAATTAAAGTCAAAGGAAATATGACCACGGTGCATACAGTCCTGTCTCATACTTTGGAATTGAATTGAGACTTTACTGGATGGACTTTCTTTTGGTAAACACACTTTTTGACCAATTAAGCAATGTGATGAAATCACCTGTGGCCTTTTTACCTGTTTGTGTTGAAGGGACTATTTGTAACTTTCAGAATTGCTTATTAACAGCGACACCTGTGGCCGTGAAATCAACGAAAGCCAGCGTCGGGCTCGCGCTTGCTCGCTCTAAATATACCTGAACGAGCATCGCTCAAAACAGTGAGGAGACACACGTCAGCTAAAACCACAATATCACTCTATATTTTAGCTGGTTGGCAGTAATGTTAGCTGACCAGACGAAGGTCTCTCCATGAACATGATTTAGATCTGATCTTAGTGTTGGCTTTTCCTGCTCTCTCCGCCCGCAGCCGGAGAGAGCAGGGAGACACCGGCACCCGGTAGGTAACGAGACGATAACGTTACTCTCTGAGGAGCTCCGTCACTTCACAAGACATGGGAAACCTCTGTTGGTCTGGAGGAGCTGCAGCAGTTATTTCTGCACAAACGTCCACTGTATATTCACTAGATATTCTCAGAGCTAAACTAACTCTTCTGCAGTGTGGAGTGAGCGCGCGTTCACGTCTAGAGGTGGAGCGAGCTGAGCGAGAACGAGCGCGCTGTCTGAGTGAAGGCAGGCAGGTAGAGGAGAGGCAGCGGCTACACGCGAACGCGCATATGCGAGCGTGCATGTGTGGCGACCTGCTACATTTATACGCTTAAAAAGTTACAAACGGTCCCTTTAAGTGTTTTTGTATTTTATATTTAATTGTACTTTTTATTTTAAGAATGTTATAAGTTAGTTTAGGGCTGAGCAAAAAATGTGATATTGCTATTTAGTACATCAACTATATGTACTTTACTCTGCATATTGGAATTCTACCACCGCTACTTCAGTCTACTCTGTTTATACTATTGTGTGTCCGTCCATCCCAGAAGAGGGATTCCTCCTCCACTTTTCTTTATGAAGTTTCTACTTTTATTTCCTGTTAGACTTTCCTTTTTGATAATGCTTATAGTTAGGGCTGGCCCAGGCTGCCTTTGACCAGCCCCTAGTTCTGCTGCTATAGGCCTAGACTGCCGGGGCACTTCCTATTACACACTGAGCTCCTTTCTCCTTCTGTATATATTCATGTCCCATTCATTGTAACTAACTTGATTTCTGCCCCGGAGTCTTTGTGCTTTCACATCTCACAGGTATCCATGGATCGGGGTTACACCTGGTTCGGCGTTACACCTGGATCATGGTTGCATCTGCTGCCACGTCTGCTGCCTGCTTGACACCCACTGCTACCATCATTATTATTAGCCTTTTAATTATTAGTAGTATTAGTTATATTTCTATTATTATTACAGCTATTAATTTCGATAGTTGTATTATCACTCTTTTACATCCACTGCTGTTGATTTGTATCCCATTTGTATTAGTTCTTACAGCTGCTGTGCTATTATTGTATTATTGCATATCAATGCAATGCTCTTGATGGGATCTCTTGTTGGGTCTCTAAACTATAGAGTACGGTCTAGACCTGCTCTATATAAAAAGCATATCAAGATAACTTCTGTTATGATTTGACGCTATATAAAAATAAATTGAATTGAAATTGAATGGAATTAGACAATAGTCATTATAGGAATCAAGGGCCTAAGGATGGAGTGTGTTTTATAGTGTACAGATTGTACAGCATTCAACATCAGTGTGAGCATTCATTTACTATGTAATTTTGTCAGAAACATATTATTAATAATACCATAATACTGATTAGTTCAGTTTCCTGATATTTATTGGTCATTTGTAAAATTGGCACATTCTAGGTTTTGATCATTGAGCACTATTAAGTCAGA
This sequence comes from Sebastiscus tertius, assembly GCA_916701665.1. Lineage (NCBI taxonomy): Eukaryota > Metazoa > Chordata > Actinopteri > Perciformes > Sebastidae > Sebastiscus > Sebastiscus tertius. Next base: position 19,465 of record CAKAOH010019863.1, read on the forward strand.
AATATTAGTGATAGGGTTTAAATAAAATGTGACTTTGATCAATGGTTTCGTTGTTGCACTTTTTCAATGTCCGCCTGTATTATTGATTGGTTATAAGCTGTTGTCAGCCCACAGTTTCTGTCATTTTCACCACAATCCTCACAGAATCCCTTGATAAATTGGATTACTCTTCTATAATGAGTTTAGATATTTTACGCCTGAATCTAATAAAATTTGGTAACACTTAATAATAACCATCATTTATAATTGTAAATCGATAGTTAATTTAACTAAATTAATAGTTATTTTACTATTAAACAATGAAATGATAATTAATAATGTTTAGCAATTATTAATTATGCTATAGTTTATGTAATTTTTTTTACAGTTTATTGTTGCACACATTATAACATTTTATATACCATATACTGTATATAAGTATCTGTTTATGGTTAAGATTTGTAAACCTTAAAGAAATTGTGATGTAAAACATCTAGAAACATTACGTCGATAGATATTTAGAACACTTTGTTAATGGTTAATAACTGATTTGTAAACCATCTATGAACATTATTTGGATTGCTATTATAAAGTTGCAATCATGATTGTAATACTTTGTTAAATGGTTAATAAACACTTTGTAAAGCATCTACTGTATAAACATTGTTTAGACAGATAGTTAACACTTTGTTGAGGGTTAATATTTTCTTTTTGATCCATCTATCTATGAAATGTTTATAGATGATTTGCAAAGGTTTTTTGAAGGTTTACAAATCCTTTTGTAATCACTAACAAATACTTATTGTAGCATATTCTTATATAATAATCTTTATATAATCTTTATCAGTATTAATGGAAGAAATTGGAAAACATAAATTATTATCTGGATATAAATTAAATATCAATAGGAGAGCCAATTAATTTTGAGTTTAAAAGAAAATATAATTTTAAGTGGGAATGCAGTAAATTAAAATATCAAGGTATAATAATTCCCCAAAATGTGGAGGACCTGTTCCCAATAAACTATTCAAGATTAATAGATCAAGTTAGAGAAGAGTTGAATAGATGGGAAATATTAAATATATCCATCCTTGAAAAGATTAGATCAATTAAAATGACCACACTTCCAAAATCCTTGTTTCTTTTCCAAAACTTACTTACTTATATAGACCCAACAAAAGTTAAGGAATGGGACAATACCCTTAGAAAATGTATATGGGAAGACAAAAAACCGAGAGTGAAATTGAAAAAATTAAAGCAATTAATGTAGCATATAAAAAATAATGTGTGCAACAATAAAGTGATGATAAATACTTTACTAATGTAATTGTTATTGTCTCTTATCAGCTATGATACAATATATCATTCATAAAGTAATTATCTCATATTACACAAACTAATGATAAAATAAGATAAATTACAGCATTACAAATAATTAGTAAACATTATTTATTGTTTGTTAACAGCAAAATAATTATTAACTAAGTTTGATTAACTATCAGTTTACCAATGATGGTTATTATAAAGTGTTACACACAATTTTCTAAGCGAATCTTAAGTCCCAAATTATATGATCCATGATCAAAATTGAATGCAATTATTCACATTAAAAAACAACTTAATTTGAATTGGTTGTCCTGAAAAAGAGGAGGGGCAAGTATAAAATCAAGTTGAAAAAGGCAATGTATTCCATCGGGTTTTATTACTTCTCTTTCATACAATCCTACCTTGCTGCCCAGGGGAAGGTGAGTCATACACCCAACCACACACAGTGACCTGGAAGGACCAATACAACTTAATCCAGTGTTAATCCAGACATCCACACCTTGTGTGCCTCTATCTCCGCTTTATAGCCTCAACGTTCTACAGCACAAAGCTAATCCTGGCCTTTCACAGTCGGGGAAATGAGATATACGGTACGACGCCCCAAATGTCTTTAGGTTTATGTTCAATAAGCCCTGCATGCGCAGTGAACTGACTTCCAACAACTGAACAACTTGGAAGAGCCGATCACTTTTCTGTCTACTCTGACAATAGTTTCATGACTAATATACTTGTGTAGGTGTTACTAAAGCATTAATAGGGATTATTGAAAGGGCAATAAATTTTTTTTTTTCCCGTGGTCTGTCAGTCCTATGTTATTTAATTGGTACTGTTAAGAACAAACCTGTAATTCCCTAAAAGCTGCCTTGACTGTGATCTTTGGGTGAATGAAATATGATTAATGTTTTCTTACAGAGTACGTCAATCTACATCTACTGTATCACTGCGTTCACTGGCACACAGTGCACACACAGTGCAATGGTATGAGTCACTGTGCAATACACAAATACAGGCATTTAGCAGCACACATCTCTACCATTTGTTGTGTTGTCCAAAATCCCCATCAGAAATATGGAAATGCTTTTCAAAATATACCCACAATAAAGGCTATGATTAACACCCACAAGGCATTAAGCCATAGTACACAAGCATATTCATTTCAATGCTATAATATTATTAAGATGTTATGACAAAATTGTAATAATCAGGAAAAGCAGATGGCAAAAGCACCGATTCATTGCTTCCATGCAGACGTCATGAGGGACTTTTCTTTTTGACATGAATAGAAGGTGAAGCCACCTACAATGTAAGATCGTGGACAGAGTCCATTATACAAATGAGCGCCTATCTAAGATGTATCCCAATTTAACAGACTCATGTTACAGGTGCCGACAATCTCTAGCTGACCACACTCGAATGTTCCAATCCTGCCCGAACCTCAATACATTTTGATCCGAGATCTTCAATACACAGCTAATGAAGCCTGGAGCTTCTAGCCTCGGGCAGAGATGAGGAGCGGTCTGCAGAGGTCTGGAAACATCACTTCTTTCTAACTCCACACCCAGAGCTTTTTTTTTTTTTTTCCAAACTTGTAGTCTTAAGCAACATCCCTTGAGGACATACCAGAATTTGCACAGCTCTCTCTGGGGCCACAAAGGCTTTATAGTACTTTTTTTCCACATATGTAGGCCTAGTGGTACTCCCCGAGAACCTGTAAACAGACTTTGATGTGTTAAATTGGCAGACTTCCCCTTTAAAGCTGTATATTGGTGTAAATGATGTGAGAAAACAACCTATTTCAACCAAACTAACACCCGAACATTCACAGCCTTTTTTAAGTAGTTGCCTATTGTTTTTTTTCAACAAGACCTTACACCCAATATACCTTACCTTTATACCTAAACAAAACAATAGGTCATTTTCACAGCAATCCTCACAGAATCTCCAGATAAATTAGATTACTGTTCTTTAGAAATGAAATGTATTAAATACTTGACAAATCTCCCTTTCAGGTACATCTTGAAAAGATAAAAAAAAATGTGCGATTCATTTGTGATTAATCGTGATTAGCTGCGGACAATCATGGGATTAATTGTGAATCCCTAGTAAATATGGATCGTAATAAGCTGCTTTCCCACACACCTATATGGCCGTTTTTTGGGTGAGAACGGTTTGGTTATTTTTCAATAAGAATCCTGATAAGATTAGATGTCACTAACTTAAAGGTACTGTTTGTAACTTCTTACACTTACACTCTTATAAATCACTGCAGGTCGGTGTCCCATGCGCGCTTGCTTGTGGCTACGCTGTCCCAACACAAACTACACGGAAAGCACCAAAACCGCAAAGTTCTATCTAGTAAAGCCCATCTTGCTAAACAGTGTCAACTCTTCCTGCTCCAGCCCCCCGACCGCGGCCAGAAGACACAGAGGAGATCGTAGCTTTGGTCTCCAGGGCCGGAGTCTCTGCTCCTCTGCCTGCTTGCCTTCACTCACACACCGCGCTCGTTCTCACTCACGCACACTCCACACTGCAGAAGAGACAATACAGCTCTGAGAATATCTAGTGAATGTACAGTGGATGTTTGTGCAGAAATAACTGCTGCAGCTCCTCCAGACCAACAGAGGTTTCCCGTGTCTTGTTTCCTGCTGCTGAGTGAAGTGACGGGGCTCCGGAGCGAGTAACGTTATCGTCTCCGACCAAAACTCTGGTGTCTCCCCTGTTCCTTCTGACCGCGGTCGGGAGGCTGAGGCAGGAAAACACAGTATCGGCACTGATTCATGGAGAGACCTTGGTCTGGTCAGCTAACATTACTGCCAAGCAGCTGAAATATAGAGTGATATTGTGCTTTTAGCTGACGTGTGTCTCCTCACTGTTTTGAGCGATGCTCCTTCATGTCTATGTAGAGCGAGCACAAGCGCGAGCAACAGGACGCTGACTTTAGTTGACTTAACGGCCACAGGTGTTGCTGTTAACAAGACATTTCTGATTCTTACATAGAGTCCCTTCAATTGGTTGTCTACCCTACAGTAGTAGTTGAAACGGCAACATAAGCAGGAATACTAGCAGTGGTAATAGCAGTAGTAGTATTAGAAGCAGAGACAGTGCTAATGGTGCTAGCAGCTGGAGAAGTGACAGTAATAGCAGTAGCCTCGAACACATGTTATAACCACTTTCCTGCTGTTTGAACTTGAATGACTTCCCAGCAACAGACAGAGTGAAATCTTCCTTCATCCTCCTCTCATCCTCTTCTCCAGTCAATAACCAGCCGTCCCAAGGTGACCCCCGTCTCCCTTGCTCTCCTCCCTCCTGTTCCCACCCTCCCTCTTTCCATCAGTCACTTCTCTAATACTCTGTCAGTCAGAAAAGAGCCTGCCGGAAACGAGAGTGAGAGGTGTGCACGGATGTGCGGGCATTAAGCTGGTGTTTGTGTGTGCACACGGTTTGCATGAATATGAGGAGGAAAGCAGTCAGGAGGCAACTAGAGAGGAAAACTGTGAGTAGAGACAGGAGCAAAACAAAGTGAGGAGCAAAGAGCGACAGAGGGAGCGGAGAAAACAAAAAGAGAGGATTAGGAAATGATTGCTCAAATCACAGGTTACAGGTTGATGTGTTGTCAGGTGCTGCTGTTAACTTGTCAGTAACTGTGTGTGCTCACAGATCTGGACATGAAAAGAGTTTACCGTTAGAAAGGTGGTTGTATATTAGAGAAAAAGGCCAGATACGTTGTCACATCAAGACCCGCATGAGAAATTTAGTCTCACGAAGACAAAAAACTATTCTTTGTTGTTCTCAGCTCCTCAAAATAATAAGAATAAGTATAGAAGCAAGAGACGAAACTCTGGTGGTATTTTGCTGCCATTTTGGAATAAAAACCTGCATTATATTATACGTTTTTGTGTCAAATTATTGATTTTATTAAGTAAGTAGTCTTGTAATAAGAGTGATACATCACCCTGTCGGGTTATTTCACAACAATGACCGGCTCATGATGAATAGTTGGCCCACATTTCGCCACCCTTGCCAAAAAGCCGTCCTAGGCAATTGCCTATTTTGCCTTTATAGATGCGCTGGCTGTGACGTACAGGCGTAGAGGCAGCTCTGCGTAGGACTGTGCGTTTAGTCGCCTACAATAGCTTACTTCTCGCCTTGGTTTTGACAACATCAAGCTCACTCTGGCCCTCGCTCTCTCACACAGCGGTAAACATTTAGAAAAATGAAATGAAAAACACTGCTGCTTGTATGATCAATTTATTTTTTTTAGAAATTCTGAATTTTATACTTTAGAAAACAGAACAGGGGCAACAGTCAGATATATTTTTCAAATACTCTCTTTTCTTTTTTCCATACTAATCCAGACCTGGAAATTACAAAAATTTCATACTTCTACATACTGGGTAAGAACCTGAAGAAGGTGGCGTCCAACTGAGCAAAGAAAAAGAAGACCTTGGTTAAGTTTGTTTTTTTTGTCAAGTTTTTTTGTGTCTATTCTAAATGACAACAATGAACTTCCACGCTCTTTAACTCTTGTTCTCTGATTCTAAATAAATCAGATATGTAGCGCAAAGCGGCGATCCTGCTCCTCAAGGTTCTGACTGCTCTTTCTCCATCCTGTCACTGTAAGAGATTATTAAGGTGCTCCGATAAATCCCATCATCCTTTTGGCCCCTTCCACTGTAAGGTCAGCCAAGGTCCAAGTGTCCCCGGCTGTAGTTTGGTCTCTGGCTTTTTATAGCTGTGTCCTAGCTATGAATGGCTCCGATTTATGGGGCTTCTACGTAAGCCTTCCCTCTCTCTCTCTCTCTGCTATTTTGTAACCTCTCTCACCGTTCTTTTACTCCCAACACACACACACACACACTTTATTTTATGATTCTTCTCAGTATTCATGTAGTGCACCGTATGGCTTTTCTCTCTTTTATATTTATGAAGTGTTTAGTGGCCCCTCTCCATAGTAGTGTATATGTCCTTTACGCTTCCATTAAAAGGACCCCCCCAACACACACACACACACACCATCCTTACCTAGTCAGGGTTAAATAGATGAACACTTTGTACCCTCTCTGGCAGGCTTGATGATGATGATGTGTGTGTGTGTGTGTGTGTGTGAGAGAGAGAGAGAGAGAGAGAGAGAGAGAGAGTGTGTGTGTGTGTGTGTGTGTGTGTGTGAGAGGTGTCCATTACTCTGAAAGCTTGCCTCCATCTGATTCACTGGGCTTCTAATGATATTTAACCTGCCAGGCCATTTTGAAAATGGGTCCTGGCTGTAAAATGTATGGTCCCATCTGTGTGTCAGCCACTCACACACATGCTAGCGCTGACACATACAGCACAATACCCTCACGCACGCACGCACGCACGCACGCACGCAGAGTCATGATCTTGCGCGCTACTTTTACCCTTGCTGCTTTTATCATCGACTCCAGCTTCTGTCGGCCACGGGATGGAGGAGTTGGGGGGGGGTTAGGTCATTCATTAGTTTCTCTTCCTAACATTATTAACTGTACTTCACCTCCACCATTATCTGCCCTGTAGATCTGCTCGCCCCAGCTGCATCCATAATTAACCCACCCAGCCTTGCCGCTGATAACTGCTAAATATGATACGCTCCAGCAAAACGAGGCTTTCATCGCTCCACGGACACCTTTTTACTCTCTCCCCGAAAATGTAATCCTCGTGGAGTTGCAGATTAAAGATCAAGTTGTACAGTTTGAACTCAGTCTGGTAGTAGAAATAGAAACGGTTTGAATCGGTGGGTGTCTATGAGGAATATCCCCCCCGCAGTGTCTGTGAAGTAGTGCAAACTTAATTTTTTGCCTCTGAAAACTGCCTTTATTTTACAGGGTGAAATTGGAAATAGCCCACACATTGCACTTGTGAGACGCAACAACCAGCACTTGTAAGTAGAGAGGTGAAGTTCCGCCCCATAGTGCTAGCTGCCGGAGGCCTCGTAGTCCCGTCGTATACAGTCTGTCTGTTTACTTTGTCGTTGGCATTTAAGCTGATGCAGTTGTTGATTTTATAACTGTTCTAGGTGAACTCGTGTTGAGTGAGTTAAAAAGTTAAAATACATTTCATAAGAGACTTCATGCTGTATTAGAATTAAGAACATTTAGAAAATAGTTAAAAAGATAATTTAAATGGTTTAGAGAAATTTAACAATGTAATTTAGTCACGATCACTGTGGCCTGAAACTGAGTTGTGATGTCTTAATGTATGAGTTTTGTTTACATTGCATTACATTTCTAATGTGACTCAATACAGAGACGAGTGAAGAGCTGCATGTGTGATTTCTTCATCCTTCTCTCTCACCATTTCTCCTTGTTAAGGGCACAACACCAGGAGTCAGCAACCTTTACTATCAAAAGAGCCATTTTAGGCAAAAAAACAAATAGAAAATCTGTCTGGAGCCGCAAAACATTTGAGCTTTGTGATGAAGGTAACACAGTTTATAGTCTAAGTAAATTTATATAGTATATAGTATAAGTCTAATGCAGTGAGGGCCACATTGAGGGAAAAAAAAAATTGAGTTTTCCAGAATAAAGTCATAATATTACGAGAAAAAAGTCATAACTTTACGAGAAACAAATTCGTAATATAACGAGACTAAAGCCATAAATTTACAAGAAAAAATTCATAATATAACGAGAATAAAGTCAGAACTTAACGAGAAAAAAAGACGTAATATTATTATTATAATAATATTAAAAAAAGAAAAAAGAAATAAACATGTAAAATTACTACTATTACTATAATATTATGACTTTATTCTCATAATACTACGACATGTTTTCTCTTAAACTTATGACTTTATTATCATAATATTACTCCGTACCGTCGTACAATAGACCTACAACAATGATAAATAAAAATGGAAATGGAAACAAAACAATGTTGAGCTAAAGAGCCGCATGTGGCTCTGGAGCCGCAGGTTGCTGACCCCTGAACTACACTGACACAACTAGGATAACCTTTCTCTTAGACACAGAAAGTCAAATATATATATATGGGCTATATTGTATAATAAATAGTGGTGGATTTTGTAATACATTTCCATAAGATTACATACAAGTCCAGAGAGTCGGAGTAAATACCAGGAGCACAACCACGAGGCCTCAATCTGTTCTTCAACGATAATCATTAACAAACGAAAGCTCTTCCCAAAACTACTTATGCCTTGATGCTGATCCACTGATGTCAAACAGTATGTAATTACTTTCTAAAGTGTTTTCTTTGTGAATTAAAACCCATCTGAGTTGTATTTTACTTCTTAATGTTAAGAGGTAACAAGCCGGAATATGTGCTGATGCCTCATTCACCATTCTTTCCACAACATTAGCTTCCCCTTCACTGTTGTTGAAAGCTTCTTTTGATGACATCAGATATTAGAGTCTGGTCTCTGATGCCTCTTGCTTTGGGCAAGAATTGTCCATGTTCACAATTATTGATTTGGCTGTCCGTGGCCATATAAGTAATTATATGAATCATTAAATGTGAGTGTTATTACCCCTTAAGTTGGAGACTGAGGCGAGATTGTGCACGATACATCACTATACGTAATGTTGGAATCCAACAGGAGAGAGTGTCATTTTGTCATCACAAAGTGCAATCGGGCCAAATTAAAGCTTTCACAAGCGGTCGATGTATGAGCTGCGGGATGGGAAATCAATAACAGTGACTGATTCCTCACTTTGCTTCTGCCGTAGAGGTAGGTAGGTGTCCAAATACCTCTGCTCATGAGCTTACTAGGAACAAATGGATGTGTCCAAGCGTTGGCTCTGTACATAAGCAGAAGAGGATGTACCGCAAACACACGCACACACACACACACACACACACACACACACGGGGCCCTTTCTTACACCCGGCACAAATGGGCGCACAGCAACATGCAGTGCAACTCTCATTGCTAGTTTCAGGCCAATGTAGTCCTCATTTTCACACCCAGCACCCACGTTATTGTAGTAGCAAATGTACTTGCGCCCATCTGTGCGCCCATGGGTGTGTTGGTCTTAAAATGACCTGTTATCTAAGTTTTATTCAGAATTATTAAGTTTGAACTTGAACAAACTTGCATGGTTGAGAACATCTCGGTGTACATTGCCCAAATGTGTGATGGATAAATGATGTGTGGGATAAGATTCTGCGGTTGCCTTCCAGAATTTCAATCTGTAATAGATATAAAGACTTACAATATAATATCCTACATAATATTTATATATCACTGTACATTTATAGTAAGTATAATGTTGGAATATCACCTAATTGTTTAAAATGTAAAACTCATGAAGGTACTACGCTGCATTGCTTGTGGGAATGCAACAAAGTCAGTTATTCTGGAAGGCAATATGCGCTAACATTAGTACAGCAATAGTAGTGTCCCAGACTCTCTAAAACAATATGAAGAAGTGGTTCAATCGCTTATAATGCTGGCGAGGAAGGCCATTATGGTGAAGTGGGTCTTGGACCACCCTCCTTCTATTTCCATCTGGAAATCTCTGATATCCGAGGTTGTGACTCAGGAAAAAATGAGACATTGTATCGATGGAAGGACTCGTCTTTTTCTGCAGAAATGGAAGAACCCACTGGAGTCTCTGGGAGTTCAATAAAATCTGGACTTAAATGGATAATAACTGTGGACAAATGTTTGAATCGGGGACAGTGGGCATGAATCAGATCCACATACATAATTATTGACTTCATTCATCATTTCATTTAACCATACTTTCTTCTACATACGTGCAGTGCCTCAATGTTATTTATGCTTTACCTTTTTTGAAAAATGTATTTTTTTTTATTTTTTTGTTCTTCTTTCTCTTTGTATGTTTGTTTGTGTTTTGTTTAAAATACAAAGTAAAAAAAACAAAAAAAAATGACCTGTTGTGGTCAGGCATATTTGGTGATTACACCACTGACCAACAAAACCCTGGTCTAAAGTCTGGTGCAGTATTTTCCTGCTACTTAAAGGGTGCATTCAGACAATAAGATGTGTCAACACAGGCAGGTCTACAGTGCACGTACGCTTGTTACATACATTTAAATACAGTGTCTGCGTGTCTCCAGGGTTGGAGAGGTTGTAATACCTTCATTTTGTGCCTTTTTACATTGATTATTTTACCTCAAAAATCAACCAACATAATAGCTACATAATCTTCTCTGCCTTTGGATAATCATCACCGAATACAATGGGAAAATGCTGTAACTACTAACCATTTGAACCAAGGAAATACACTTTATTTTGATTATTTTGAGCCCATATCTCATTGGGGTTATCTCTGTTTTGCTAGGTCTCTGTCTGTCCATCTACTATTAATATTTGTATTGGAACTAATATAATAAATGCATTTACAAATGAATGCATTTAAATATGTGATTTACTGGTAGCTTATTAACCACAGCAAAGAACACAAATTCTACCAGATGCAAAAGCTGAGATAACAGCTACTGAGTTCTGCTAATGCCAAGTTCACACTACAAGACTTTCAAACTAGTCAGATCGCAGTAGCCTACTGTTCACAGTACACAACTTGATATCTTGTAATCAGGAGTCTTTAAATCGTTGTGGTTTCCACACTACTTGACTGACTGGCAACAGGAGGTCACACACTACAAGATCAGGTGGAATCCCCTATGAGGTCTCCAAAATATGTTTTATCATGAAAATGAAGGTGATACCATACACTAAAACATTGCTGATGTTGTTGGCAAGTGTTAAAAATAAAATAATAAAATAAAAAATTAAATATGAACATAAATGATGCTCAAACGCCGATGTGCGAGGAGCAAGCCAACGCCAATTTGCCAGGGGTGTAAAATCAGGACTAAAGTCGTGTAGTGTGAACTAGCTATAAGCAAGTTACTGGTAACACAAGTTTTTACAAAGTTTATATTCTCTACCATGATTGGATTAACTACTGCCCAATTTAAACTAAATTACTAAGACATCAGTTCATGCAAAATGCTTATTTTTAGTCAATTTAGTTTTGTGTTAAGCTATGGTCAAAAGCCGTTTCTCACCAGTGCAATAAGAAAATGTGGCGCAGGAATACGGAAAATCTGTGTTGGAATTTTCCGCATCACAACAGTGCACACTGGGTCCCTTATATACATTGCTGTGTCCATTTTCTCTTCTATCTACCTTTCTTCAAGCTGTAGCAATGCAACGACGACAATGTCCTCCTTCTTTTCCTGAGAAAGAAGAAAATACGATTTTGGACCCATCCATTTTAGCGGAGCCATATCAACTATATTACTATCTTCATCAGATCCCAACTGCTGGGCGATCTCAAGCCATATATAGTCCTTTATTTGGATGCTGAGGTAGTTGTCGCTGTGTGATGAGAAACCAAATCGATAAGACGTTCTCCCATTTTGGCAGCAAGCTAGCTCTGCCCTTTGTTAGTTGGAACAAAGGATTTCATTGGTCAAACATATATTTCCTCAGGCGGAAAATCAGATGAAATCGAGGTCCGTCCGAATAATTTCTACCCCGCACGAATTTGAAAGCATTCCTAAGATCCCACAAAATCAGTTCTTTTTTTTTTATTTCCGTGAAAATTTTGTTAAATTTGACTTCATTTTGCTCTCTTTAAATCCCAGATTACCAAACCAGAGTGTATTTACTGTAGCGTGGGCAGCAATTCAGTAGCTACCAGTAAAATAGCTTTTTTTTCCACACAAGTTATACATTTCTATGGGATAATATTTTCAATATAAATGTCAGAAAAGGTCTTCAATTCAAATCTGACCAAATACTGTGTTTAGCCTTGTAGGGCAGAGCTTATTTTAATAGTGTAAACTGCTTTAGGCTGAGTTTTCCTTTAATTCTCCGTAATATGGGCCCAGCCTTAATTCACAGGGGCACCATCAATCCAATCCTAATCCTAACCTCAAACCTAAATTAAGGTCTAAACCCTAGAGTGGAAGAAGCTAATATCCCCACTCTGGAGGATTTTCTCTCATTTCTCTGTCAAGTAAACTCTCCAAAGTATTAAAGTAAAGAGAATACACACATAACTCACACACAAACATGTGTGCACTTTCAAAACTTTAGTATGTGTACACACATTCCCACACACACACACACACGCTCAAACCTTACACACGCAGTTTTGTGCACACATACACGCATCAGCATGCAGCGAGTATCTGGAAGCCTAAAGGTTGGCTCTGCCCTGAGGGTTGGAAAGATTATTATGGGCCAGAGAGTGAGCGAGGGAGAGATGAGCCTCTGAATCTCTGGGAAAAGGGAAGCTACTTCCTTACAAATACAACCAATCTAACAAGCCTGACTCATTTTGCCCCAAGTTAAATGAATTAAGGTTCTACAGAAAATAGCCTAATGGGCTCAAATGGATGCCTTTTTCTCTATATCCATTTGTCATTATTGTATTCTCTGCATGCATACCAAATAATTGCTTGGTTACAAAAAACCTGCTGTTCAAGCATATTCTGTTTCGTGACTGTCAGTTCTAATAATTCCCTTAAACTACCCTGTAGAATTCTCACTGTGGCTGTATGGAGTAGATACGTGGGAACCTGAATCACAGGAGAACCATTCCGGCCTCATGGGTAGACGTATAAATGCCACGACATTCCATGGACATTCCATGGACATTCCACGTGTCATGAGTAGGGATGCACCGATCCGACTTTTTCAGTCCCGATACCGATACCTGGGCTTTGGATACCGGCCGATACCGAGTGGCCTTACGTGTAAGGAAACATCAGGCTTGACTTAAAGGTCCCATATTGTAAAAAGTGAAGTCTTCATGTCTTTTATATTATAAAGCAGGTTTAAGTGCTTTATAAATACTGTGAAAGTATCGAAGCGCTCAATATAAGGAGAAATACACACAGCCCGTATTCAGAAATTGTGCATTTGAAACAAGCCGTTAGGATTTCTGTCCACTTGTGATGTCACAAATATACAATATTTACATGGTTTTAAACATAAACATTCTAAATGTGTCCCAGTTTATTTCCGGTTGCAGTTTATGTAAATAACATCAGCTGACAAGAAGTAAACATGAACCCAAGCTATTGCCTAGCAACGCAATTCCATTGAAATGCGCTAAAACGGAGCGTTTCAGACAGACGGTAAATACAGGTATATTCATTATATATATATATATTTAGGCAGAGGAAAATAATGTGTTTTTGAACATTACAGCATGTAAACATGTTCTATTAGAAACACAAAATAAAAGTATGAACCTGAAAATGAGCACGATATGGGATGCGATATTACAGTATATAATGTGTATAGTATATAAACATAGAACTGAATTGAATAGATCGGCCCTTTTCTCACAGATATCCGATCAAGCTATTTGAGCCAGTATCGGACCGATATCCAATCCGGTATTGGTGCATTCCTCGTTATGAGTGCGCATTTTAGCCTTTTCATGCGTCATTTGTTCACCACGCAAACGTCCGCAGTTAGGTTTAGTTAAAAAAAACACTCACTAGGGTTCAGGCAAGAAAAACACTTAGTTTACTTACTTATTTTAAGCTCAATTATAATAATAATGCAGTCTGGTCGCACCAAATGGCGTATGAATGACAGGGTAATCGCAAGTCATTTTGTTTGCAATCAGAACGCCGTTCTTGCTTTTGGCTTGTAATTTGTATGGCATATAGTCTGTACTGACTGAAATGTAAACGCATCCACGTAACCAAGCTATGCTCAGTGTTTAGTGATGTCGAACTTTCAACCAGGAGACCGGTGTTCGTGTCCCAAAGTATTGTTGAGTTATTTTGGTTTAAGTTACATTATGTTTTCTGCACTTCCTTTACATTGTTTCCGTATGTATTTTACTTACTTAACATACTCATTTGAAGCCTAACCATGATGTTTTTCCTAAACCTAACCAAGTGGTTTTGTTGCCTAAACCTAATTGCAGTCGCTTCCGTGGTTAAAATTACATGCAAAAGAGGCGTACAAAAGACACACGAAAAGGCTAAGATGCTTTCCCATCACACGCAGAATGTCCTTGTAATGTTGTTAATGCTATGAATCCTAATGACTTTAGTGTTTGCCTGACTTAGCTCCACCACGAGGTTGACATATGTGGTTCAGGGTGAATATCTTGACGACTGGACTGCCATGAAGTTTGTTTCAGATATTCAAGATCCCTTGAGGATACATTCCAATGACCAAGGTTCACGGTTCCAAGAATATGTATTCTAATGACTTTGGTGATCCCCTCATATTTCTTCGAGGTTGACATTGTTTTTTTATTGAAATATCTAAACAACTTTTTGAGTTTTGGACTTTAAGTGCGGTCCACAGGGATGAATTATTCAAACTTTGATCCCCTGACATATCATCTAGCGCCATCATCAGGTTCAAATTTCTAAAAATGGTTTTGTATGAATCAAAAAAGAGCACTGGCAGTGGGTTTTGTGTGGAGAGCCGTTAAATAATGACAAGTCCAGATAGTTTCTCAAAATGAATAATGGTTTGGTTTGGCCAATTAATTCAAATTCTCTGACTAACTCCCTCTGCTGGCCTTGAGAGGTTGAGATGCCTTATCTTAAACACTTAGCTGCCTCTTTTCACCTGCCAGCAAGGAGCCTCTGCAGGAGGGCAGAGCACATGCAGAGGTTCACATTACCCCCCTCAGATCCAACCCTGCATGACCCCTCACTGGCTTCCCATCGATATACACTGACAGTGATGTTTGTCGGGGAGCTCTATCGAGCCAGAGATGCTGCGGCTGGGGATCGAACCCGGGTCACTACAATGTTTTGCCCCTGGATAGTCTGCTTGCATTATTTAAAAGTAACTCGGGCAACACTTCCATGAGCTGCTGCTTACCCTTTCCTTATGACACATATAGGGGGGGGGAAGTCCCAACTGTGTTCAAAGAGTTCACTAGAACTTTCCTGTGTGAGATCCAGTGATGAGATCTGTTTTTGTTTTGTTAAAGAAATTCTCAGCAGATTTTTTTGTCCTTTTTCTTATCTTAAGGAAGACATAGTTTTAAGACTCAGTATTTAAGCTGCGTGTGTACGATGAAGCTCTCACATTTCACACAGATTTGACAACTTCTGACCAGTAAGAAATGGAAAAAGCTGAACAACAATATGTTGCAAATAACCAGCAGAAGTTTAAGCACAACAAATGGTGTTATGTTCATAATGGGGTTAATACTGTAATTCAGTCATTCCCAACCTGTTTTCCGTGAAGCCTCCCCTTACTTGTATCTAAGAAAAGCTGAGCACAAATTTTCTGAAGTCATCACTGTAACAAAAATTACAAATCCTCCAACAAAATCCTAAATTTAAATAAAGTGATTCAGTGTATTAGATGACTTAGTCATTTTTTGATAAATCAACTTTTTTTAATGAACATAACGTGTCAGTGTGAGCAAAGAGTTTTTTGACCGTAGTGAAAATGTTGTGTTTGAAAGGCTAAACGTCAACAAACATGGATTGAAACTAGTGCTGTCAGTCGATTAATATATTGAGTCTTATCTAATCGCATGATTGTTCATAATTATTTGTGATTAATTGCAAATTAAACACCCATTTTTTTATGTGTTCAAAGTGTACCTGTATGTAGGGAGTGGGCAAATATGCTGCTTTATGCAAATGTATGTATGTATTTATTATTGTAAATCAATTAACAATACAAAAAAAAAAGATAAATATTGTCCAGAAACCCTCACAGGTACTGCATTTAACATAAAACAATATGCTCAAATCTTAACATGGCAAACTGCAGCCCAACAGGCAACAACAGCTGTCAGTGTGTCAGTGTGTTGACTTGACTATGACTTGCCCCAAACTGTATGTGATTATCATAAAGTGGGCATGTCTGTAAAGGGGAGACTGGTGGGTACCCATAGAACCCATTTACATTCACATATCTGGAGGTCAGAGGTCAAGGGACCCCTTTGAAAATGGCCATGCCAGTTTTTTGGAGTGTTATTTAGCCTCCTTCACAACAAGCTAGTATGACATGGTTAGTACTAATTTGGTTCTTTCTTTTGTTCACTGTAGCTTTAAAACTGAGCCCACTACAACCTAAAAATCGCAAGCTGCGTTAATGCGTTAAAGAAATTAGAGGCGTTAAAACTAATTTATGTTAATGCGTTATTACCACATTAACTTTAACAGCCCTGATATACACATGTAGTGGAAATAACTACATTATCTTTGGACTTTACAATCCTCCTTATTGGCAACCACTGGAATCTAATCCTACAAACAGTATAATACTAATAATAGTAGTGTAGCCTGATCTTTATCTCCAACTGGTGATAAGTGGCCCCCTCCTAGTAGATAGATGGTGTTAGATGGGATCCATAGTGTTAGATGGGAAAATGTGCCGATGCTATATGTTGTTCCCCCTCGTAGTGTGAGCTTGACACATTGAAAATATAAAGAAATGCATAAAGAAAAAAAAACATGTACATGCTGGTGAATTTAAGATGTTGATGATGTCAAGATGTGAGTGTTGGATAGCAACATTCTCTAAATGTTCACACCAAAGAATCTTATTCAGCTGGTAAGGGTGGACTTGAGCAATATGAATACATTTTACTAATAATATAAAATATGAATAGCTCTCGGCCACTTTCATTTTGTCAAAGTAGCTCTCAGAGGAAAAAAGATTGATGACCCCTGAGTAACAGACTTGGGTGTGCTCTTGTTCTAATGGACCCCAGGTTGGGAACCACTGCTGTTGTAATTGGTATGAACAGACATCTCAGAACTCCAGAGCTTCACAGACTCCCCACTCTCTTTCTTGCTTCATTGTTTAATTGACAGTCATTGAGAGATGCTTTTGAAGCCTGAAGTGCCGTGTGGCTTGCCATAGATAATTGTTAAACAGTATGTGTTCATTTAGCCTCTGCCAAGGTTCACACTTCATTAATCTGACTCCAGCATTAAAGTGACACCCACACGCCCTGTCATTGAGAGGCAGATAGGGGTGCACAAAGATGCTGTAAACACACACACACACACACACACACACACAGCGCTTTAATTTAGCTCTTAAGACAGCCACATTCTCTTACATTACCTGCTTGAATGCATAATACTTAACTGTAAAGCTTCTCTTTAATTTAATTTAAAACTTATTTGATTATGATGATGGTGGTAACTTTTCTTTGTTTTATGATACATGTATAACTTTTGAAATATTAAAACAATCTACCTTCAGTAGAGATAAATCAGAACTTTTATGTGTAGCAAGCAGAGCTTAAATGCAGAGTTGATAAAGGTTTTATATGCTGCTGCTTTATGGTACAGGCTTTAACAACTGGAGCGTGTGGGTTTTACTTTATTTATCAGTAGGGCTGTCACACAACAATAAGTTAAAACAAATTTGCGTTAACGCGTGATTATTGTGTTAACACAACTAATTTCTTTAACGAAACTTTCGATTTTTAGGTTTATCATAAAGTGGGCATGTCTGTAAAGGGGAAACTCGTGGGTACCCATAGAACCCATTTACATTCACATATCTGGAGGTCAGAAGTTAAAGGTCCAATATCGTGCTCATTTTCAGGTTCATACTTGTATTTTGTTTTTCTACTAGAACATGTTTACATGCTGTGATGTTAAAAAAAACCTTTATTTTCCTCATACTGTCTGCTTGAATATACCTGTATTTACCCTCTGTCTGAAATGCTCTGTTTTAGTGCATTTCAATGGAATTGCAACGGAATTGCAACAGAATTGTGTTGCCTGGTAACAGTTTGGGTCCATGCTTACTTCCTGTCAGCTGATGTAATTAACATACACTGCAATCAGGAATAAACTGGGACACATTTAGAATGTTTACGTTTAAAACTGTGTAATGTTCTAAATATTGTATATTTGTGACATCACAAATGGAATGGATGTTTCAAACGCACAATTTCTGAATACGGGCTGTGTGTATTTCTTTGTATATTGAGCGTTTCAATACTTTCACAGTATTTATAAAGCACTTAAACATGCTTTATAATATAAAAGACATGAAAATCTTACTTTTTACAATATGGGACCTTTAAGGGACCCATTTGAAAAAAGCCATGCTAGTTTTTCCTTGCCAAAATTTTGTCTTCACTCTAGCTTTAAAACCGCTAAAACAAAAAATCGCAAGTAATGTGTTAAAGAAATTAGTGTCATTCAAATTAATTTGTGTTAACGCATTTTTATCATGTTAACTTCGACCACCTTATTTGTGTGACATATTCTTAAAATATTGATGCACTTGCAGCGTGCATTGTCAGAAACTGAATGAGACATTAAACATGTGTCACATGCTACGAAAACCTCTGTTAGCAAGCTTCTACCCTTCTAATGTGCTCTTTAGTGAGATACAGAACCACACCAGCAGCGGGCTGACCTGGGACCTCCCAGTGTTTAAGGTAGTGAGGGAAAGGAGGATTCACCTCCATGATCACACAAAATAAAATGGAATAAAGTAAGAGACAGATGTCTATAGAGGAAGAGAGAGTGAGAGAGAAAGAGACCAATGAGGAGGTGAGAGAGAGCAACAAAGGCAGACAGACAGAAAGTCAGAGTGGGATTATGTAAATGTAATATCCAGCTGATAAATCACAGTGACTGTCAGGTGCTCAGTCATCTGATAATATGACAGACAAGACGGCTTCCTCTCCAACCCGCTGCTAATTATAGACCGACATAATGAACTCACATTCAGTGTGTGTGTTTGTGTGTGTGTGTGTGTGTAGGTGTGTGATCATGTGCATGAGTGAAAATAAGCTCTAATATTTGTTTGTAGTAGCTGGTTTATTTTTGGCGCATTAATATGTGTGCTTAAACAAAATGATGTGTTTTTCATGCGATGATATGAATAAACAAATATTCTACAAGGTGCCTCGTCCTCATGTGGACGCTTGAAAAAAACCACAACACTGTCTGCTTTTAGTCAGTTTGACAGCTGATCATTTCGGTGATGAAGCTGCAGACATCATGATTGCTGAGCTGACGGTGTAATGGAATCACTGGGAAAGAGAAAACATGTTTTGGGAATGTATTTTGCGTGTGTATGTATGTGTGTGTGTGTGTGTGTGTGCATGGGTGCTCACTCATGTCCATGGATGGATGGATTACTACCGGCCACAGGCTCAGGGGCCCAAAGTGTCAAGGGACCCCCTGGCCTTCACCTACAAAATGTCACTCAAAGAGACTCATTCCAACCAGGAAGAGACTCAAAATGACTACAAAGAGACACAAAAAGACTACAAAGACACCAAAACAACTACAAATGCAAAACAGCTGCTAAGAGACCTCAAAGAGTACCAAGAGACTACAAATAGACACAAAACAACTACAAAGAGACTCAAAATGACTACAAATAGCAACTACAAAGAGACTCACAAAGACTACAAATAGACACAAAACAACTACAAAGAGACTCAGAATGACTACAAATAGACACAAAACAACTACAAGAGACTCAGAATGACTACAAATAGACACAAAACAACTACAAAGAGACTCACAAAGACTACAAATAGACACAAAACAACTACAAAGAGACTCACAATGACTACAAATAGACACAAAACAACTACAAAGAGACTCACAATGACTACAAATAGACACAAAATAACTACAAAGAGACTCAGAATGACTACAAATAGACACAAAACAACTACAAAGAGACTCAAAATGACTACAAGTAGACTCAAGATGACTAAAAGTAGACACAAAGCAACTACATAGTTCCCACCCTCCGGTTCCCCCCCAGTTTAAAACTATTAGCTCTGTCAACACTAACGCTGTTAGCGCTGATTGCACCGTTAGCTGCCTGCTGCTGGCTCAAACATCTCTGCGTCCAACACAGTCTCATGGCAGTTCATGATATAGTCACAAAATTTAATTTAATTTAATTTAATATATTTGATTCATAGACACAAATGTCCCTTCTTTGTGACGCTCAGTACGACTTTCTACAACAGTTTTTTCGTGTGTTTCCTACAGATGTCCAGCAACACATGACACACTCCAGTTTTTTTCTAAATAAATCTACTTAGTTAGGTTTAGGAAAAGATTGACTTGGTTCAGCTTAGGATACACAACTACTTAGTTAGGTCTAGGAAAAGATCACATTTTGAGTTAAAATAAAAAACTCCAGAAGTGCTGTAACATAAGAACGTCAATATCTGTTAAGAGTTGAAAAATCTTTTAGTGTGGGCCAGCCTCGAGGTTCTGAAGATAGAAATCGTTTTAATATAAACCTCATGATTCTGTTCCAAACTGTGTGAGTTAGGAGGGAGAGATTTGTGGATGCAGGGTGGAAAGGAAATGACTCAGAGGAGGAAAACAGGATGAGATGTTTGACTGTTGATCGTCTTAACAGTAATGGTTCCAGTCCTGCCCCCGAGGACTTCAGAGTTCTGTTGTAGAGTGTTAAAGTAACGGGTCGACACGCCCCTCCTTTACTCGCCCACGGCACTGTCTCGCTAACACGTAGCACACGTAGGTCTGAGGGGAGCAGAGGGTGGGAAATGAGAGAAACTTGCCCTTGACCAATAAGTGCAGATAATAACTTGTGACTATAAGACTACTCTGGAGAGTGAGGAAGAAAATAGGGCAGATTTCTTACTTTCATAAATATTATTTTTAGTGCTGACAGGAAGTCAGCAAGTTAAAATACTACTGGAATGCGAGGTGGAGTTCAATCTATCATCTAATCAGGGGCTGATAGTTAAAAGTTATTAATTAGCTGGTGACCAGCTGCACTCTGAGTCTTCCTGGTCGGGGTTAAAGGCTAGAGCTTTATCATATCGATCAGTGACATTCATGAAACATTTTCCAACGACATATGACCACCATACCATTACAAAAAAGGGAAAAAAGGTTGGAACCACTGATTTAAAGTATAGCAAAAGAAAAAAAGACTTTTCCTTTGCTCATCTTTCAACTGCAAAAGCTGACCAAACTCTGTCAAAATACTATATAACTACAGTGTACAAATGCCCGATAGTCATGCAACCGGAGATCTTTCTCGTCTGGGGTTGGTTGGGATTCACGAGATCACGCGAGAAAAGCTACCGCGGTGGAAACGGTAATGCCAATCTCTACCCGTGGACACATTTTTACCGTTGCACGGTACATATCATCATATCGCCCAACTTAAATAATTTATAATTAATTTGGGCGCAAATTAGGTAATTTGAGCACATTGTGCACGCAAGTTTGAAAACAAAATTCCACCTGACACCCAACAGTTTAGCCTTTGTGAGGTTACACGAGGTTAAGGCCGACTGGTCTTTGTTTGACTTCTGGACGCTGCATTAATGGGGTTGAGCTGTTAGAAGTGAAATACTCACTGCTCAGTCCATATAGGCTTCTCTCTTTCTGTCTTATTCGCCTTGAGTCAGCTCAACACTTTTAATTACTGGTTAATATTACATGAACTCATGAAGATATAGAGCTCTCTCTCTCTTTTTCACTGGGTTTCTCTGCTTCCCTCATTGCCTTCTACTATTATTAATGGCTCCTCTCCTATTGGATTTTCTGGAGTGCTCGGTTGGAAAAGCCCTTATGCAAGACAATATAACATTAAAAGAAAACATTACAAAAGCAGAAAAGTCATTTTTCTTTTTTCTTTGGCACTCACCTGCTGAATAGAGGAAATCAATTGCACTCTGAATCAAACTGATTATTTCCTTTTGCTTAGATCATGCTTTTTTGGTTTCCCCCACTTTTATTAGTTTTGTATAAACTCATTTCCCTTTAGGCTATGTTTATTGTTAAGCTGCAAATGTAAAGTAGCAAACCACACTCTGTCTTGTCCCTGAGAGTTTCTGTATGGATGCTGAATGTCAAGAAACCTGTATCCCCTTTCACACTAAGGACCAAACCAGGGTTGAACCAGAGTTGATTGTGGGTCTGAAAGTGTTAACCCGCATTGACCGACTCCGGCTTCGTGACCCAGGTCGAGAGGTGGGTCAGACCAGGGTCCATTTTAATGTGAACGGCATGTACCAGGGTCGCTAACAACCAGGGCGGGACAAATCCATTTGGTTGCAAATAGGGACACAAAGTTGTGACATAATTGTCACAGTTAGCTCAAACAAGTGGTGCGACGGCAGCAAGAGTGTTTTTAGATTCAAGATTCAAGATTCCTTTATCGTCATGGCATAGTTATATACAACAAAATGCAGGTGCACTGCCTGAAATGAAGCTCAATATATACAATTAAAATAAAAGAATAACTTTTTATTCCCACGCACTATCAGACACATGATCAACGCGTCAGCACACACGATTATCAACGTATGCAATAGAGAATAAGGTGTTATTAAAAATACAAAATGTGTATTGCACAAAAAAGTCAGATTAATTGGAGGCGAACGACAGACGAGAACAACACAAATGTTTGGCAAAACTTTGAGGTGCGGGAGCTCCCGGCCGTCTGTCGTTAGGGAGAAATGAAGTGGTAGATGACGGGAAGGTGAGGCACAACGTAGTGTACAGTATGCCGACATAACAAGGGTGCTGAACGAGAGAAGCATCCGCCGCACACAGAAACTAAAACCTGACGACCACCTCGTGGTACGGCCGGCTGTGAGCTCTTTTTAAAGCTTGTTTGCAAATTTTCTATTTGTAACGTTACCTTTTAAATTTTTCCAAGTTAACCTGGAAAAATCAAATCTGTCGTCTGTTCCATCTGTTATAAAGTAAAAAAACCATACCTAGTTCATTACATTATCAGACAATTAACAGACTTCATGAAATATAAACTCATTTTATTACATTTGAACAAGCTCTTACACGATCCAACAGTTGCCACATACCCAGCGAAAAAACTAGCAGGTATGTAACAAATCTTTGCTGGGATGGTGGAGTGAGTGGAATATACATGTCAGTCTTCAGAAGTTTCTGTAATCCTTCTGTACATGTAGTAGGGCTGTCAAAGTTAACGTGATAATAATGCAAATTTGTTTAAACGCCACTAATTAATGGAATCTTTCAGAGGTTGTAGAGGGCTCAGTTTTAAAGCTAGACTAAAATACTGGTATCATATGAAACTAGAAAAACCTAAAGAATCCATTGGTACCAACCATGTCATCGCTCGTAAAGGAGGTTAAATAACGCTCCAAACTTACGCTAAATTTTGGCGACCTCAAGATCAGCGAATGTAAATGGGTTCTCTGGGTACCCACGAGTCTCCCCTTTACAGACATGCCCACTTATTGATAATCATATGCAGTTTGGGGCAAGTCATTGTCAAGTTGGCACACTGACACACTGACAGCTGTTGTTGCCTGTTGGGCTGCAGTTTGCCATGTTATGATTTGAGCATATTGTTTTATGCTAAATGCAGTACCTGTGAGGGTTTCTGGACAATATCTGTCATTGTTTTGCTTTGTTAATTGATTTCCAATAATAAATATATACATACATTTGCATAAAGAAAGCATATTTGCCCACTCCCATGTTGATAAAAGTATTAAAATACTTGACAAATCTCCCTTTAAGGTACATTTTGAACAGATTAAAAAAATGTGCGATTCATTTCTGATTAATCATGGACAATCATGCGATTAATCACAATTAAATATGTCTTAACCCGGCCCATGGGCCATGAGAAAAAGGGGTTCGGACACAAAATGCCAAATAATAGAAAGTATTTATTATAACAAATAATATGAATTAAGAATCAAATTTAGCTATGGAGTGTGTTCGTCAGTGAAATCAGCCGTGTCAATGTGGGTGTGCTTGAATAATGTAGTGTGAGGTTTTGTGAAGGGGTTGCAAGCAGCCGGCATATAAAT
>CAKAOH010019864.1:0-10224 GCA_916701665.1 Sebastiscus tertius
GCGGATGCCTCTCTCATTCAGCAGCCTTGTTATGTCTGTATAACGTTACACTACGTTGTCTCTCATCCCGTCATCTACCGCTTTTTTCTTTCTCACTGCGTACGGCCAGCAGTTTCCGCAAACACATCCTCAAAACTGTACTTAAACCTGCAGTAGGCAGAATGTTTTTGGCATCATCATCAGTCATCGTCATTAATAACCTTTCAGCATATTGTGATTCAGGTGCTCTTCTGGACCTCCTCGTGGCTCTGTTTTCAGGCTTTAGCAAAATGCAGCCAGTGACGGGAGACTTTGTACCGAAGAGATCTTCACTCGTGCACTCATGTGGTTGGTAATCTCTTTCAGATGATCGAGAACCAGGAGGAGCTGAGGGCGTCTCAGGAGAAGATCAGAGTCCTACAAGATGAGATCAACACGCTGAGGAGTCAAAAGGCAGAGCTGGAGGGCAAACCAAGCAATGGGAGTGATGCAGAGATTACCCTCCAGCTGCAAGAGCTCCAGAATCAGGCAGGACCTCATTTTTATACATAAAGAATACACAGAGTGAACCTGCTGGCTAATGCTGGCTGACTTCCCTTGAATAGATCAACTGATTTTTACATGACACATTTTGAAATTATTTGAATTTTTGGCCACACAAGCGTATTCAAACACAGATATTATATTCATGTCACTCCAAATATTTTAAATAACAACCAGGTCTCTTTCCTGACAGATTCAGAGGCTGACTGAGGAGCTTGAGAGTGTGCGAGCAGAGAGAGACAGTCTGTCGTCAGAGAGAGACAGTCTGTCGTCAGAGAGGACGGCCGACACTCAGACTCACCGCGAGGAGATGGAGAAGCTGCTGTGCAGAGTGATGTCTGTCAGTGAGGAGAGAGATGAGCTGCAGGAGATCCTGGAGGAACTGAGACAGGAGAACAAGCAACTCAGAGCAGACCTGGAAGACAGGATGGAGACAATGCAGACTGAGGTTTGTGACCGCTAAGCTTTACTTCTGTAAAATAGCATCCATTGTAGGGCTGCACCATAGAAATAGAACTTAGGAGTAGAACTGACTGACATGGGGCGAAGGCGGGCTACATTCTAGA
Organism: Sebastiscus tertius; assembly: GCA_916701665.1. Taxonomy (NCBI): domain Eukaryota; kingdom Metazoa; phylum Chordata; class Actinopteri; order Perciformes; family Sebastidae; genus Sebastiscus; species Sebastiscus tertius. The sequence continues at coordinate 1,089 of CAKAOH010019864.1, forward strand.
CGGGTCACCAGACTGTCACAGGGCTGACACACAGAGACAAACATATTCGTATTATAAACTGTTTAAAGCTGATGCTGGAGTTAAACTAAACTAACTGCTCCCTCTCCTCACAGATGAGGACTCTAACTGAGAAACTGGAGAGCATTGAAGCAGAGAGAGACGGTCTGCGCTCTGAGAAGGAAGCCAACTATCAGACCTCCCAAGAGGAGATGGAGAAGCTGCTGTGCAGAGTGACGTCTGTCAGCGAGGAGAGAGATGAGCTGCAGGAGATCCTGGAGGAACTGAGACAGGAGAACAAGCAGCTCAGAGCAGAGTTTGAGGACAGGATGGAGACAATGCAGACTGAGGTTTGTGACTGCTAAGCTTTACTTCTGTAAAATAGCATCCATTGTAGGGCTGCACACATTTATTACACACAATAGCAGTTATAATAGGTTATTATGTGAACAGATACAGATATTGCTGTACTGTTATATGCAAACATTTAACAGTTTTAAATGATTTATATGCTGTCTATTCTTTGACACTATTCAACTAACTAACTGCTCCCTCTCCTCATAGACGAGGACACTAACTGAGAAACTGGAGAGCATTGAAGCGGAGAGAGACGGTCTGCTCTCTGAGAAGGACGCCACCTATCAGACGTCTCCAGAGGAGATGGAGAAGCTGCTGTACAGAGCGACGTCTGCCACCGAGGAGAGAGATGAGCTGCAGGAGATAGTGGATGGACTGAGACAGGAGAACAAGCAGCTCAGAGCAGATCTGGAGGACAGGATGGAGACGATGCAGACTGAGGTTTGTGACGAGTTGTGCTCCCCTCCTTTGTCATGACAGTTAGTTCTGTAGATACTTTTTTACCACTCAAGAATTGATAAAAATGATCAATAATCTCTCCAAAATAGCACATTAAGACACCAAGACCTTGAGGAACACCATAGAAAAAGCCATGCTGTGATTTGGGATCAAAAACTTCAGCAAGAATTGCATGTTTCAGCGATTGGATGGCGAGCACTTCTGTTGTATAAACTGCTCAGAAACCCCCTTATTGTCAATCTAGCTAGTAAAGCCATCCATCATTCTGAATGCTCTAGGTCTCTAGTTTGTGGCTGTAAAGTTTCATGAGGCCGTGATTATCCTAGAGGTCACCACAGGTCATTTTATACAGTGAGGTCCTGTTTCAAAAAGTGGTCTCACTATGTGAAATGACTACTTTGAGGACTAACATCATCACACATGAATACAGTTGGGCTCATTAGATCCACAAGAGTCTCGGCTTTACAGTCCAATTTATGCAATTCTAAGACTGTTTAGGGACCCCAGTATGTAGACATATTCAAACACACCATTTTAGAATAGAAGACAATAACACATTTATACTGCATGCAAAACAAAACTGCATGTTTTTTTGCCCAGAAGCAGATGTGATGACACACTCACTACGCACTGAGCTCTTCCTGAAAGGACCCACGCTACTCTGATAACACCATGTTTCCATCCAAACATATTTATGTGAATTATCTAATTAGAATAGCTGGATGGAAGCGGGAACTCCAGCATAACCTTTCCCCAGAGCTGTCAAACACACTGTTTACACACCCGTAGATGAGAAATAGGGTCTTCATGAGCCGAAACGGAAGAACCTGTCCGACGGCAGTAAGATCTAGAAAGCAAAGCTCTCTCTTTTTTTACCTGACATTGGAACTGTGTGCTCGGTAGACACTTTATTTACCCGGCTGATGGAAACGTACCTAATTCAGTTTCTATTTGTTGCCACATTTGTAACATTGGCTTTAAATTCCCTTTATTATGGAACCCAGCGATCATGATCAGCTCAAATTTTATCTTAATGGATATTTTAGTTTTTAATACATTGCCAAGTTTCTCATTTCCCTAATTTTTTGTCTCCTGACACATTTGTATATTTGACTGACTAAAAGTTAACATTTTGTTCTAAGGCTTCCACAACACAAGAACTTCTGAAGTCAGTCCAACTGGAGCTGTGTGAGCAGAAGCAGATCAACTGTAATCTGGAGAAACTGTGTCAGGAGAAGGAATGCTCTCTAGATCAACAGGTGAGTGTCTAACACCTCCTCACAGGATTAGCTTTTATGAAACTTGTTTTCAGTGCTGCAGGATGATCCGTATAACTGCTCCCTTCCTCACCTCACAGATGAGGACTCTAACTGAGAAACTGGAGTGCATCGAAGCAGAGAGAGACGGTCTGCTCTCTGAGAAGGAAGCCAGCTGTCGGACCTCCCAAGAGGAGATAGTGGAGGGACTGAGACAGGAGAAGAAGCAGCTCAGAGCAGAGCTGGAGGACAGGATGGAGACAATGCAGACTGAGGTTTGTGACCGTTAAGCTTTACTTCTTGAAAATAGCATCCATTGTTTTGCTTTAGGTACCTTGAAAAGTGCTTAAAGTTTCCTCTTCAAAAAGCTGTAGGAACCCTGAAAGCTGATGCTGGAGTTAAACTAAACTAACTGCTCCCTCTCCTTCACAGATGAGGACACTAACTGAGAAACTGGAGAGCATCGAAGCAGAGAGAGACGGTCTGCTCTCCGAGAAGGAAGACAACTATCAGATCTCCCCGGAGGAGATGGAGAAGCTGCTGTACAGAGCGACGTCTGCCAGCGAGGAGAGAGATGTGCTGCAGGAGATCGTGGAGGGACTGAGACAGGAGAACAAGCAGCTCAGAGCGGAGCTGGAGGACAGGATGGGAACAGTGCAGACTGAGGTTTGTGACCGCTAAGCTTTACTTCTATAAAAAAAAAAAAAGCATCCATTGTAGGGCTGCACACATTTATTACACACAATAGCAGTTGTAATAAGAAAAAAGGTTTTATTTCTCTGTAGGGTTCTTTTCCATAATGTTGTCAGACACTTATAATAAATCTGAGCCTGTCAGTGGAAAAAACACGACCTTTTAGTGGACGTAACATTCACATGCCGGTTGCAGCGGTCTCCCTCATTACCTGGACTCAATTTCAAAAATTGTTATCCTTTAACATGTCAGGGTAATAATTGTTTCCCACGGTGTATGTATTGCGATGATATTGTTCGTCTTTCTAATGTCATATTATCCACCTGACTCCTGCAGGACGTTATCGATGAACACAACGGTCCGTCTGAAGAGCTGAAGCTGCCGAAGGCTCCGGCTGATTCCCAGAGTTCCTCTCTCCTGCAGGCGCCGGAGGGCCTGCTGAAGGACAACCAGCTACTCGTGCTTCAGCTCCAGCAAACTGAAGAAAAAGTCAAAGTATGTTTATCTGAATCTGTTTTATATGCGCTTTATGACTGGTGGCATCACGCAGTATTGTGTAGTAACAGTGATCTTAAACCGGGGGGCGGAGGGGGGTTTGTTCGCAGTAGTTTCTCACCACATTATCAATATCTGAAGCTGTGAATAGATCTGAATTAATCGCTGTACCTCAAGGAGATGAGATACCTTCTCTTCCAGTTTGTTATTGGTCAATACATATTATAAATAACTCATTTTATTCCAAAGAATGAGTAATAATTCTTATTCTTATTGAGATATTCCTTCATTATCTTGAACACACACACACACACACAGAGAGACCAGCTGTTTTAGGATATCACTGAGCCTTATTAAACAATGAAACACATTGTACATTTATGAGCTGTTTTTAAGGAACCAGTGGGCTCAGGGCTGAGGTTTGGTTTGGGGTCTTATCATGGGACAATAAAGCTGATTTCTTCTCTCCCTAACCCGTCTCTATGCGCAGCATTTTGCATCCAATGTCTTATCTCAAAATGGCATGACTGGGGAAATTTGTCAATTTGCAGATTGGTGACAGACATTTCTTCTTTTGTTTTTCAGGCTCTGCGTGCACAAAACAAGCAGCTGGAGGACGCTCAGATCAAAGCCAGCAAGAGGGTGTCCAACCATAAAGAGGCGACCCAGCTGCTGCAGACGGAGCTGCAGAACAGCCGCGCACAAGTCGAGGAGAAAGACGACGCCATCGCAACCCTCAGGAGCAAACTCCGAGAGTCTCAGGTTCATTTCACTATTTATTTCCAGGACTCTGAGCTGATGTATTGTGGTCTTTAGTTTTTTTGTTTTTGTTTAAGCACTTTAAATGTTGGTTAAATGGATAACACTGAGCAGCTTTTTTTTTTTAGTAATATTTGTCTTTTTCTGTCTTAGAAAAATGCATCACCCAGTGCCACTGAGCTGGAAAATCTTCAAACTAAACTGTTCAAAATGGAGGTGGAGTTGAGTTCAGCATCCGATAAACACAAACAAGAGTGAGAGCCCTTTTTTTGTTTTGTATTTATTGACTGTACCTAATGGATTGTTATCATGTCAGGGCTTCTGGGGTTGCCTGTCTTCCCTGTCTGGTTAGAAATGATTGATCTTTTTAAGGTCATAAGCTGAACATCAGCTGTCCTCTTTCTAAGTGGTTGATTGTATTCATTCCATGACCGAGACGATTTTGTCCTCCTCAGGATCCAAAGGATGAGCCTGGTGCTGACCGAAAAGGAAGAGTCACTGAGGAAGCTGAAGGAGATCTTGAGGAGATCACAGCAGCAAGGAGAGGAGTCATGTAAGTCAACAGTGTTTCGTCTTATGAAAAATGGAGTCACACTCTGGTGGCGACACTGAGTTTAATGGCTGCTGTTTGTCAGTGTGCTGCCGATTACTAAAAGAAAGGGGACGAAAGGACATGTGCTGTTATCATTGTGTGTTTTGACGGTGTAAATTAGATGAGAGAATGTTTGTTTTTTTGGAGTGTATACTGTATATTAGGTTTGCCCACAGAACCATTATGTAGCCTTTTATAGTGATCTCAAGACGCATTGAGATCGGATCTTTCAGACCACATTCAGAGGTGGTCTGGGCGACATATGGCCACATTCTTTTAGCAGTGTGTGTACGCGAATGTGTCACATTAAGGACCGCCTACTCATCTGACGTCCCATTTAAAAGAGGACAAAATGGAGATTAACGCTGATGTAGTCGTGTCGAATCCAGTCCTGCAGGGTGAGGACCTTCATGCCAGACTGACCAAGCCCAGAGGTCTGGTGATCGAGACCAGCACTCTGATGCAGAAGAACAAACTGGAGGAGGAAGTCAAACAGCTTCAACTGAAAATAACCAAGCTGGAAAGGTGAGCTTGAGCAGTTTTGAGTGTGGACGGTTCATGTTGTGATTTCATTGCATCTGTTATAGTCCTCCTCTGACATTTGTCCACCTGTCACATCAGCTTGGTGTCCAGTCAGCAGACAGAGATCACCAAGTGGAAGAGCAGAGCCTATAAGCTGAAGGTGAAGAGCATGGCCGAGGCGGACAAGCCTTCATCGCCCTGCACTCCCACCAAGAGGGGACATTCATTGACCTCAGACGCCTCCAACTTCTTCAGTTCACCCAAGAAGTTTCTGGCTAATCCCAGGAAGGTCCTGGACCCTATCCTGGACTCTCCCAGGAAGGTTGTGGACTCACCAAAGGTCTCTACGCTCGACTCCCCCAAAAGCAGATTCTTTGATGTGGAGGGGAGCTCCGAGCTGCTGTCCAGAACCTGTCCCAGGCAGTTCTTTGATAACTCCAGCCTCGGTACCGTTCCAGGTAAGCTCCACTTAAACTTCACCATCCTGTGCTCTTGTTTGTCGAGTAGTCTTAACACCATAACTGTTTGTTTTGCCAGAGGTTTTCCACGTACCTGATATACCAGACGCAGAGACGGGTAACTGCTGTAATATCAATCACTGAGGGTTTGAGCTGTTGGGACTTGACCAGGTTTACACTGAGCCTTAAAACCTGATGGACTGATGCATGCACTCCTTCCACAGCTGATGATTTTTTATTTTTTTATTTCTAATTAAGCTGAGCAACATCTGGCTGTAGTTGAGTAGTCCATTCATTGAGCAGGACCAGGCTTTATATTTTAAACAAGAAAACGATCAATGTGGAAGCTCTTTTAACCACACGGTTATTTAGAGGAAGGATTGATCAAAAAACATACAGAGGCTAGGATTTTGTCTTTCAGTCAAAACGTTAAAATACCAGGTCATAATTACAAGATAATTAAATCTAGAAGATTCAGTCATTGAATATATACTGTACATGCTTAAGACATTCAAATTGGGAAGGCTGGAACTTAGCTAAAGGCCTGTAAAAAAACATTGTATAGTATCTCGATAAAAATCATAATATAGCATGTCGAAAAGAAGTCATAGTATACTATGTAAAAAAAGAAGTCATAGTATACTATGTTGAAAAAATTCATAGTATAGTATGTCAAAAAAAGTTGTAAAAATATCATAGTATAGTATTTCGGAAAAGTCGTGAAAAAAGTCATACTATAGTATGTAGAAGAAAATCCTAAAAAAAATCATAGTATAGTTTAAAAAAAAAAGTCATGATATAGTATTTCGAAAAAAGTTGTAAAAAGGTCATAGTAGCCTATAGTATTTTGGGAAAAGTCATAATATAGTATGTCGAAAAAGAAGTCATAGTATACTATGTAAAAAAAAAAGTTATAGTATAGTATGTAAAAAGTCAGTATACTATGTCGAAAAAAGTTGTAAAAATGTCATAGTATTTCTGAAAAGTCGTGAAAAAAGTCATATAGTATGTCAAAGAAAATCATTAAAAAAAAACACAGTATAGAATCTCTCTCACTCTCATCTGCAACCGCTTATCCCGTTAGGGGTCGCGGGGGGGCTGGAGCCGATCCCAGCCGACATTGGGCGAAGGCGGGGTACACCCTGGACAGGTCGCCAGTCCATTGCAGGGCTGACACATAGAGACAGACAACCTCAATTCACGCTCACATTCACACCTATGGGCAATTTAGAGTCAACAATTAACCTAACATGCATGTCTTTGGACTGTGGGAGGAAACCCACGCTAACACAGGGAGAACATGCAAACTCCACACAGAAGGGCCCCAAGTCAGATTCGAACCTGCAACCCTCTAGCTGTGAGGCGCCAGTGCTAACCACTGCACCACCGTGCAGCCCTACACACAGTATAGAATGTCGAAAAAAAAGTGATAGTATATTATGTCGAAAAAGAAGTCGTATTATATTATGTTGAAAAAAGTCATAGTATAGTATGTTGAAAAATACTTCTTTGTTTAGCTTGATCCTCAGAGGATTTATGTTCATTTTTGTCATTCGTCAATCTGTCTTTATTTTTCTTTTCCTGGTAAAAATGAGCTTCCATATTACAATAACTACTGTACCTAGTTTTAAATACAAACGTTGACCGTACATACAAACGCAGGCTTCAGTCAGAGAGAGAGAGAGAGATGCACAGCAACCACAATAATAGCACAACAGCTATAATAGTAATTCAAATAGGACTAATAACTAATCAATAGCGGTAGGTATAATAGAGTAATATCTGTAATAATAGCATTATTTATTGATTATTCAGTCCTGTACTCACACTCTCTACTGGCCTGTAATCCTGCACTCTTTTCTGGAGTGGAAAAAAAAAAAAAAAAACAATTCATAGTTGTCATGTTTAAAAAAGGGAAACGGTGAAGGAGGAGTACGTACAGGAAGTCTAGTACTTTGTCGGGTGATGGCACAATACTGTACATTTAATGAACTGACCTGATATCAACAATGTTTGTCTTATTTAGTGGAAGTAATTCAGATAAAAGACACACTGATGGTGACTGACACACTGTTTGTTATTGGCATATTAATACGGAAACTAATTAGACTCACATGTGAAGGGGGGGTGGGTTTAATAGCTTTATGGACAGCACCGGGACCAGTAAGATGGATTTGATGATGTTAAAATCTTGTGTGTTGCAGATGCAGCTGCAGGTGCGGACAGAAAGGAGGACTGGTGGCCTCGGTCTCCAAATCAAGAGGAAATGTGTAAAACACAGTAAAACGTTCCATGTCCAATCTTTTTTAAATGTCTTTGTCTTTTAAATGTTTCTGTCTTATACTGCTGTCATGTCTTTTATTCTATAATTCTTTCTGTCCTTAATAAAGTTCGTAAAGTTATTAACTCTGTTGTCTCATTCACACTCAGTCCAGTTGCTTAGTTTCCGTGAGCTAATTAGAAACTATAAATGGAAATGTCATGAAGGACTTGCTGTATCTTGGCATGCATGACATGACAGTGTAATGTTTGAGGTGTATTTAACATATTTACATGTTCATGTGCTGATGTGATTCTGTGGTGGAAAAATGGTGTGCAAATGATTCAACTGCAGAATATCATGTTGATTTATGGGACATATTCAGGACAGTCCAGAATATTCAGTCATTGAATATATACTGCACATGGGGAGGCTGGATCTGAGCCAAAGGTCTGTTCTAAAAAGGTTAAGGCAAAGTTGTTAATACCTCCCAAAGTGATTAGAGACCATTTTCTTTCTTCTTTCGTCCCTCAGCACTAAAACTCCCCTCTCATACTGGCTGTCCTCCCACCTGTGGTGTACGGTTCAGCCTTAAAGGTCCCATATTATGCTCATTTTCAGGTTCATACTTGTATTTTGTGTTTCCATTAGAACATGTTTACATGCTGTAGTGTTAAAAAAAAAAACTTTATTTTCCTCATACTGTCAGCCTGAATATCCCTGTATTCACCCTCTGTCTAAAACGCTCCGTTTTAGCACATTTTGACAGAATTGCAACAGAATTGTGTTGCTAGGCAACAGTTTGAAGCCATGTGTACTTCCTGTCAGCTGATGACATTCACATACACTGCAACCAGGAATAAACTGGGACACATTTAGAATATTTACATTTAAATCTTTTTTATAATATGGGACCTTTAAGAGCCCTTACATTATTACATGTAATACAGGAGGGAGGGATGTTCTGATGGTGTTAATATCCCAGAATACCTCACTTTACCAAGATGTAGGGTTTAGATGGGAGCAGCGACTCTCTGTGGTTGGAACAATTCTACTGCTTTTCTCAGTTAAATATAAGGTTACAACTACCACAGACACACAGGATGAATAGGTGAACACCCATAACAGCAGACCTAGTATATTATATAGGCTTTGGGACTTTAAGAGTTTAGGCAACCAGACACATAAGAGATACAGACCTGAGGTTCCATGTAATATTCATCAGCAGTGTAATTCTATCTGACTCTGCGTCAGTCCAGGTGTCTCCTCCTCCTCCTCCTCCTCCTCC